>SNQJ01S0109061.1:13952-29297 GCA_010110895.2 Picea sitchensis
GTCATTTTTCTTAGGGTCCCTTTTGTTTCTTATCGAGAGGCCTTTTATTGCCTTCTCGGGGATCCCTGGGCGAAGCATCTCTAGGTTTCATTTCCTATGGATTTTATCTTTTACCAGCTGCTTTTACCCCCTGGGCCTTTAGCTCCTTCTTCCCACAAGACAAAGTACAACCCTCAAGGTCATCCTAATGGCCAGACTAGGGGAATGGGATGGATTTAGGGGAGACAAAATGTAAAGTGATAGAATGGTGGGAGCAGATGATGGCTCTACAAATCCCCCCTGGTTGCTAACCAAAACCCATAAATACAAGCCTTCTAGGGCACCCCGTTAATCCCCCCAACAATGGTCAAGTGGATTGGTGTAAGATCCAAGTAGATGTCAGAAATGTAAGGAATTTGATGCATATATAAGAAATTTATAACGATCAAACATAACACATACCATGATACCTTGGACCAATTACCTCATGGAGCAAGAGTCTTCTCTGATGCAAGTCCAAGCCGATGGTGATGGAAGCTGCTGCTGCTGATAGGACAAGTCTGGAAAATAAGAAAAAGGATGGGCCCTCCAGGGCCATGCTCAGGTCAATCCTGCTCTTAGTACTCCATGTCTAGGACCTGTGGGCCTCGAGACATGATCTCCTAGTTATCCCTAGAGATCAGGGATAACACTCCTTCAGTTAGATGGCCTCTTTCAACGCAAATGCTACCCTTTCAAATTAAATCTAGGGTGGTTGCATGAGGCTGAATTTTCCTGTTTGGTTACTGAAGTTTGGCGGGATCCAAAGTTTCTTCAGGAGACAGGGCTACAAAGAATACTGGTGTGGAAGCTAAAATGCCTTAAACTGGTAATAAAGAGGTGGGTTAGGATTTTTAAAAATAAAATGGCACAAAAATTGGATACCATAGAGGAGGAATTATAGTCTTTGTATCAATCATCCATTACAAATTTGAAGAGTGGGGAGCTTACTGACAGGATCAAATAAAAGGAAGCGGAAATATTACAGATACTAACAGTAGAGGAAGGATCTCGGTGTCAGAAAAGCCGTGTGATCTGGTTAAAAAGTGGGGATTGTAACACAATTTTTTTTCACCACTATGCTAGCGACCGAAAAAACCGTAAGCAGATTTGGGATTTAGACACGGAGGCGGGTTTGGAAATATCAGGTCAACAAGAATTAAAAGAGGAAGCGGTAAAAAAATTTAAAATTTGTTCTCGACAACTACCATTATTAATGAAGACCAGACTTCTCTAGCCAGTATTTACCCAAATATGGTTTCGGAGGAAGATGCAAGACAGTTGGAAAAATCGTGCTCTATGGAAGATCTTTTGAACATTCTAAATGCTTTTTCCAAAGATAAAAGTCCAGGCTCGGATGGCTGGACTGTGAATTGTTTCCTCCAATATTTTGAGCTTGTTGGTGAGGACCTTCTAGGAATGGTCGAGGAATCAAGGTAGAAGGGAGAAGTGATAAAAGCATTGAATACTACTTTCATATTTTTAATTCCTAAATCTAATAAACCAGTTACTTTTGGGGACTATAGACCTATTTCCCTGTGTAACTTATGTTACAAAATCATTGCAAAATTGTTGGCAAACAGGTTGAGGCCAATTCTTTCCAAAGGTTTAGCAGAAGAACAATTGGGTTTTCTTCAGGGAAGACAGATCCTAGATGCGGTGGGTACGCCACAGGAATGCCTACACGGCATTAAAAAGAAGAACCATCGGGCTTTAATTCTTAAACTGGATCTAAAGAAATCCTATGATTTAATCAATTGGGAGTTTCTAAGGATAATTATAATCAAATCGGGCTTTGTTCTTTCTCTCACAAACTGGATTATGAGTCGTGTCACATCTTTATCTTATCCAGTCTTAATAAATGGTGAACCATCTCCTTTTTTTCAAAGGGGTAAAGGTCTCAGATAGGGTTGCTCACTGTCGTCACTTCTCTTTATCTTGGTAATGGAGGGCCTGAGTTTACTCATAAAAAAGGAGAAAGAAGCAAGTTTGTTGACCGACATTAAAGGTTCTAGGATTACAAATATTTTACATCTCTTATTCATCGATGATGTGTTGATCATGACGAGAGCATGCTTAGTTGAATGGAAGGTGATTGTTGTCCTTTTGAAAGTTTTTTTACACGCTACGGGTCTACAGATTAATGAAGAAAAATCCACCTTCCATTTGGCAGTTTTGGTTGGGGTGGGGTTGGTGCCTTTTAAAGGGATTTTTCCGTATAGATTCGAGTCCATAGAGACAGGATTTAAGTACTTGGGATTTTTTCTTAAGCTGAATTGTTACAAAGCAAACGATTGGCGTTGGCTTATAAAAAAATTCAAAAAAAGAATACACCATTGGGGTAATCGATGGCTTTCACTTGGTGGTCGGTTAGTTTTGATAAAATTAGTTTTGGTGAGCCAACTAGTGTACTGGATGTCTATGGCTGTAGTCCCAGTCTCATTTCTTGAAAAAATGCGTCATCTTATCTACACTTTTCTATGGCCAGGTTGTAGGGAGAAGAATCTTTTACACTTATGTAAATGGGACAGTATTGCTAGGCCAAATAAAGCTGGAGGGTGGGCGATAAAGAATTTGGCTTTCTTAAATAAATCTTTAGTAGCCAAATTGTTGTGGCGAGGATTGACCAAAGAGGGTATCTGGAAAAAAGTATTGAAAGATAAGTATTTGCCTTATGTATTTGTATCAATGTGGTTTAGATTGGAGAACATATCACAGGGAGAAGCCTCCCCAGTTTGGAGAAATCTCTTAAAATCGTTGCCACTATTAGGCCACTGGTTCTGTTGGAAATCGGGTAATGTTGAGACTATTCAAGTGTGCTGAGATTTAATTATGGGAATGGGCCAAAATTCGTTTCTTTCAAAAGCGCTTTTGACAGCCTTAAAGGATCGGGGGATAACCTTTCTTTACCAAGCTCGAAATACTTCTTTGAATGCACCCCTAAATACATATTGGATAGATGCGAATCAGTTGGGCATCATTGGTGATCTTGCTATGGAATGGGAACAGTACAGAAGGGCACTCACGGGCGCAGGAATTCAGTTATCTCCAATTGAGGATGAGTTATGTTGGTCGGGTGGCGACGGATCAGGTTTTCTCTCTGCAAAAAAATTGTATAGAGCTCTTTTAGAAAGCATGTGGGTTCACTCCATCAGGGGATGTGGCTATAAGTTATGGAAGTGGAATCTGGCATTAAAACTGAAACTATTCTTCTGGTTGCTCCTAAGAAACAATATTCTCATGTGGGAGGTTCTGCTTGCTAGAGGGTGAGAAGGGCCGAGTTATTGTATCTTGTGCAAAAGTAACCCGAAGACCATAAGTCACTTGTTTATTTCTTGTCCTTTCATCCACCAGGTTTGGATAATTTTAGAAGGGATCCTTAATACCAAGATGACCTGGGAGGGTCTTACCGTTGATGATTCTCTTTCAACTTTTTTCAGAAAGCATCACACCTTAATTACTCTTCCAGTTACTGTATGCTGGTACATATGGTTAGAAAGATTCAATAATGGATCGAATTTCCCACAGGTAGTGGCTACAAAGGCTGAGTTTTACTTTAAGGCTAGTTTGGTGACAAAATCGTTAAATTCTACGTCCAAAATCAAGAGACCTCCACGGCTTCATCAGATAGTGGGGTGCTTTGACGGTGTTGCTTTTGGAGATGGATTAAACAGTGGTGTTGGTGGTGTTCTCAGCTTAAATGAAAACTCTCATCTTAAATGGACTTTCAATACAGGAGCTAGAACCAACAATAGGGCGGAGCTGATGGGAGTATGGACCACGCTTTTCTTAGCACTAAAATTCAACCTTCCAGTCATTCAAATCATTGGGGATTCAGAGCTCATTCTTAATTGGTGCAAAGGTAGCGGGAGACTACAAAGCTTGGCACTGGAAGGATGGAAGGAACAAATCAAGAGGCTCCGTATTCAGTTCAAAAAGATTTCATTCATCCATTATTACCGTGAATTTAACGAGGCAGCAAACACCTTGTCTAAAAGAGTGCTCAAGGACCTTGATCACTGTGGGGAGATCATCTACACCCAATGGGTAGACAGTGAGCCAGGCCTCACTAGATTTATAAAAAATTTCTGATTCCTATTTGCTGCTTTAGGATCCGTTGTCAGTCAGATTATTATGCTGTGCATGTTTTTTTGTTTTCAGCATGAAGGTATCCTTTTTTGTATGGCAGGTGGTACCTTCTGGGCAGACGTTCTCTCAGTTTAAAGATTTGATTGATACATTAAAAGATTGATTATCCCATTTTGGCTATCTCGGTTTTTCACCATATGAAAATACAATATTTTGTAATGAAGTTGATCAGTGATGTAACATTTTATATTATCCAATATAAAGAGAAATTTTCTTGTTTGGAGACTCGAGAAGCCATCCTTATGAAGATCTCTCTAGAGTGTAGATATTCTTCTAATTATGTTAGAACTTGTTCGGTGGGTCTTGGTGTGCTTAGATCTATAATATTAGTTAACCTATACCTTTCAATCAACTTCTTTGCAAAAGTGTGGAGGCATGTACAACTACCTATTGAGTTGGATATGTCTTTTTCTAGTTTTTCTCCTGCTTTATAGTAATTGGCCAATGTTGCGTAATTGAGTTGGCTTTCCTTTTCTATCATTCTCGAAATATCTGGAGGTGAGTTTGGATTCTCCTCCTACAATCTTTTCAGCACATCCATACCTAAATGAATTTCTTGCAACTCCACATTCTTGGTTTTAACTAGGTTTGACAATGTCAAAAGTTGTGTGGACGGGTAGGTCTTGGAATTCCTTCAAGCTAGTGTACAATTGTTTCAGAGCATCCCCGAAATCCTCTCATACATTGTAGGCGTGGGCTCTAAACTCGAGGATTCTTGTCCAGTCAACTTTGTAATGTCTCACTTCAACCTCAAGGTCTATTATCCTTCCTTAATATTCTTCTATTTCTTCAGTGATGTTTCTAATGTTTTATTCATAGGTATATGTAAATATTACTCCTATTGAGACTGATTCTATGGGGTCATGAATGAATTCCATAATGAGTGGTGTTTCTATGGTAAAAAGGAGCACTAGATCACCTGGGATGGCAAGTTTCTTGCGAGTTTACCTTACAATTCTTCATTGTTCCTTATCAACAATGGAGGAGTTAATATTGGCCACTTTGTTAGATTTAGATAGGGTGAATTCACCCAATAATATCTCTCCCAAAGGAAAATGACCTAAGTTTAAGGTGGTGTTGATGTGGACTCCATTAGATCAGTGTCCATAGGATCAATATCTAGGGCTTCTTCTCAGACCTTCTTCTCCTCTTATTATTTATTTTGTCTTTCTCCTTCATCTTTCTTGCTCCTCTGACTCTTTCCTCTTTCTCATTTCTTCCGCTCTGTGTCTCTTTTTTTCCACCTCTTTTTTCTAGAGGCTTTGTGCTTTAGCTCCAAGTTAATTTTTTTTTCTCCCTCTACTGCATAGGCTGCAACTTTTTGTTCCTGTTGAAGTCTCAATGCTTCAACTTCCTTTTCTAACATTTTTCCTTGGCTACAACTTCTTTCTCTACTCACTCTTTTTCCAACTTGTCCCTCTTTTCTTTATATCCGCCTCCTCTTCTAAAAAGGATCTCATCATAATTAATGTCCCTCCTAAATATCTACTCATCCTAACATGCTTCATTGTTGTATGGCCATCTGTATTTGCAGTGCCTACAATGTTAGTTGACAACTCCTAGAGAATCATGCCTATGGAATCTCTCTTCCCCAAAATGGAAATTTACTTGAATGTATGCTTTTTATTGTGCTTCTTTTCCATCTTTGAAGTTGTAAGATCCCACACAGAAAGGCATTGGAGGCCATGGTAACTTCTTATCTCTGGGAAGGGATGCTCCAACTCCATGAACTAGAGTATGATATGCAACTTCTTATAGCACTAACTTGTCTAGTATAAATTTTGGGAACAAGTGTGGAGCTTTTGTGGCGCCGTAAATTCTGATGTATTTCCCTTTCTCTAACACATACCAGAATCTGATTTTTCCCACTGCTTATATAAATTTTTCTATTATACACGATGATGGGACATAGAATAGTAACTAATATACAGGAATCATGAAGTATTCACAAATTTTGGATAACGGATGCGATATGTATGTCCCGAGAGGTCCTAGAAGTATACATGAATAGGAGGATCACTTCTCTACCATTTCCATCCCATACCTAAGAAGGCATGTACTAAAAAAACAACATCCAATAGATATGAAGACATGTGGAATTTGGGGTGTTTCCTCAACATTGTGCGCTTAGCTGCTAATATGGTGTTGTCCAATGTAGTAGAGAGGATGGAAACCCAATTGAATATAGTGTTGGTCTTAGTGATTGTGTATATCAAAGGTACCCATGACTCTTTGAATTTCAGGGCATCCCCCTCTCCATAGATTCGACATAGGAGGGTTACAACAAATTTGTAAGGGGTTCTCAACATCTTTTTGGAATAAGTCCCTCAAGTTCCTCGCTTTGAAATTTATCCCAAATGCCCACCAACTTTTCATTATTTCTCTATAGTCATAATGAAATTGTGGCATCCATTCATCGATGATTTCCACCTCTTCTGCAGGTATCTTATAACTTGTGTGGTTGACAGAAGTCTAGAACGATGTGATGGATTTACCCTAAGTGTCCTTGATCAATTTGTTGTCTACATCAGCTTGAAAGATGATCCATGAAAGAGTTTTTGCAAACATTGCCAAGACAACTGAGTGTGCAACTATTTTGTGTAGCCTTGAATGTTTTATCATCTAGTATACACCCTCATCTGGATCATGATCTCCATGGTGGGGTGGAAATACTGGGTATGAATCTTTTTGAAACATATGATGAACTTGTCCCCACTTGTACATCACTCGAGGATCAATGCAATAGACGACATCATCATATATTGGGCCTGGAGTACTAACTTTTGTATATGTCTCTATCTCTTCCTCTCTATCTAATCTTACTTCAATGATAGTCTATTTTCCCTTTATAGTTCTCCTGTATGCCATGTCTAGGTCCTGCATTTCACCCATCTCAACAACATTAGATACTAGCATTGTTAGTTTCATAAAGGAACAAAAAATGCATGTATGGAGACAAATTCCAGGCATTCAAAGGTTATCTTATATGCTATTGGTAGCCATTTTTAGGAAGGATTTATGTACTAGAAACAAAAACCATTGAAAGGTTCCTCCAAAAGAAATAACTNCAACATCCAATAGATATGAAGACATGTGGAATTTGGGGTGTTTCCTCAACATTGTGCGCTTAGCTGCTAATATGGTGTTGTCCAATGTAGTAGAGAGGATGGAAACCCAATTGAATATAGTGTTGGTCTTAGTGATTGTGTATATCAAAGGTACCCATGACTCTTTGAATTTCAGGGCATCCCCCTCTCCATAGATTCGACATAGGAGGGTTACAACAAATTTGTAAGGGGTTCTCAACATCTTTTTGGAATAAGTCCCTCAAGTTCCTCGCTTTGAAATTTATCCCAAATGCCCACCAACTTTTCATTATTTCTCTATAGTCATAATGAAATTGTGGCATCCATTCATCGATGATTTCCACCTCTTCTGCAGGTATCTTATAACTTGTGTGGTTGACAGA
Organism: Picea sitchensis; assembly: GCA_010110895.2. Taxonomy (NCBI): domain Eukaryota; kingdom Viridiplantae; phylum Streptophyta; class Pinopsida; order Pinales; family Pinaceae; genus Picea; species Picea sitchensis. Next base: position 21,589 of record SNQJ01S0109061.1, read on the forward strand.
AGTCTAGAACGATGTGATGGATTTACCCTAAGTGTCCTTGATCAATTTGTTGTCTACATCAGCTTGAAAGATGATCCATGAAAGAGTTTTTGCAAACATTGCCAAGACAACTGAGTGTGCAACTATTTTGTGTAGCCTTGAATGTTTTATCATCTAGTATACACCCTCATCTGGATCATGATCTCCATGGTGGGGTGGAAATACTGGGTATGAATCTTTTTGAAACATATGATGAACTTGTCCCCACTTGTACATCACTCGAGGATCAATGCAATAGACGACATCATCATATATTGGGCCTGGAGTACTAACTTTTGTATATGTCTCTATCTCTTCCTCTCTATCTAATCTTACTTCAATGATAGTCTATTTTCCCTTTATAGTTCTCCTGTATGCCATGTCTAGGTCCTGCATTTCACCCATCTCAACAACATTAGATACTAGCATTGTTAGTTTCATAAAGGAACAAAAAATGCATGTATGGAGACAAATTCCAGGCATTCAAAGGTTATCTTATATGCTATTGGTAGCCATTTTTAGGAAGGATTTATGTACTAGAAACAAAAACCATTGAAAGGTTCCTCCAAAAGAAATAACTATTATTGTTGACATGTAAAATCCACAAATTGACCGTGCTAGAATATTATGCAATTTATGATGTTTTTATTTTATTTTATAATTATGTCGAACAATTTGCATTCGTATGTTCTTATGTCAGAATCTTGATAGAAAAATTTCTACAAACAGTTGCAAAAGCTTCCAAGGTAGATGTTACATCAAACATATGGCATGGAAACCAAGTACACATCAAAATGGAAGAGGAATATTTGCATATTTTATTATGGATGAGAACACTAGTACAAGAAAGTCTCTAGAGGTTGTTGTAGCAGATACAGTACCCTACTCAAACACACAAAAACAAGCAAAAATTTGAGAATAATGCCAATAAAACTTGTTTCCCACTACTAGAAGATACTCCAATTAGCTCATTTCCTCCCCCATTTAGTTTTCTTTGTTATGTTACTATGGTAGTCAGCTCCTCTTCTGCTCAATTCACAAGATCCCACGTCTCCCTTTTCTTTCCTTCGACATGTAGGGTACCCTTGCAGCCCCTTCACTTCTCTCTGCTCAACAGATGAGAGTTTTGGCCTCCCTCAAAACCTCTCTGTTATGTATCAGGGGCTCTGATCCCACTTCCTAGACTTGGTGGCTCCACGAGAATCGTCTCTCAGTCCTTTTCCAAGCCCACATGATTCCCCAAACCCTTGGCCTATAATAAACTCCTCCATGGTCAGCTATAGGACTCCAATGATGTTGCCTCAGTCTGAAAGTAATGGGAGATGGACCCCACAATTGGAATCAAATCCTCCTTACACCCACATGACCTTCTCAATTGATGGATAGATCCTCTAAGCAGCCACACAATCCTCCAAGTGCCACGACCCTATTAGCAACATTACTTGTCTTCGGCATCGGGATGTCCAGGTCTGCAGGTTGCACGAGGAGCGCCCAAGCACAACACACAGAAGAAGTCCTGTTCAGATTTAAAATCAAGCGAGTGGGCCAAATCATAGTGTCAACGGTCCAGATCCATCTATATGAGCAGATCAACGGTTGGCGAAAAATCACAGATATCAGAGTTGCGCCAAAATTAGCGCAAGTAGACTGCACCCATATTGTATGCAGGGAAGAACAACAGCTGTCCATCCAAAGGACGCGTGGCGTGAGATCTAGTCGTGTCGACTTTTCGACAATCGCGAGTTCAAAGGGTGAAGGTTTTATTTCATTGTACACCTCGAAATCCCAAACCCCGAAGCGCCGAAAACACCCAAAGGCGGGCCCACCATATCAACGAGCATTCTCAGTCATCCATCTAAAGGGGACACCTGGTGTGTGATTAGGCTCCCTGCCTTTTCGCCCATCATGATTTCGAAGCGCAAGAAGCGGCTCCCTCATATCCCCGATGCGCAAAGTGACGAGAGTATCTAGGACCTGGGCCCACACCATCACCAAAGTGCGTTCAGGACCGTCAGATTTAGAGGGGCACGTGGCGCCAGATTCAGTCGTCTTAGCGTTTCGCTCATCGTGATTTAAAGAAGCATGGATCAGCCCCTTCATATTCGCGAACTCCGAAAACACCTTTGGGAGTAAGAACATGGTCATAGCCCGTGGTCACTTGGGAGACAAAGAGAGCTGTGCAAGAGGGGCCAAAGGAACTGAGATCAGTTACAAAGGAGATCATCACGACCTCCAAGTGCCATCGGATCCGATCTCAATCCTGTGTCTCGCTTGGAGTAAATGAAGGCATGAACGGGTGGTTGAAACCTCCTTTCATTCATTAAGTGTGAGGTATGGAGGGTCTGGAAAGCGGTCTGCTCGAAGGGGTCCTGTGTACCAAATTTTTCCAAAGAATCCATGCCAAAGTCTTCAAAGAGATGGGGAAGTCTGCACACGCTAGCTCGGCACTTAATGGCTCAGCTACCCTCCTGACAGGAGCCATGCGCAGTTAAGGTGGCGCGTGAAGAAGGATTTCAGTACGAATTTGACTGAAAAGAGACCAAGCCCTGGGTGATTGGGCACGGCTATGTTAGGCAAATTTTCCTGAGTATATAGGCTCAGTTTTTGTATTTTGAAAGGATCGATGGTAGAGTGAAGCTCCTGACTGTAAAGTTTTGGCACAGACTCTAGTTCTCTGGTTATGTATTGGTATCTAAGATTTCTTGCTTAATGAAAGACAGTCTTCTCACTCCATTTGGTTTTCATCTCATACTGAGAGAGTTCATGATCTACTGATTCGTGCAAATGATTGCAATTATGTTATGGTAAAGGATTTATCTTTGCATTGTTGTTTTCTCCAGTTTTCTGCATTTGAATGTAAGAAGATCTTGCGTTTATATGTTTTCCCCTACAGTCTGTTAGGAACCTGGTGTTAACAACAGACCTCTTCTTTTCTCTTATACAAGTCTTCCCCCTACTCACCCTTACTACAACTCACTGTCTGAAGTTACCTAATACCTCACTTGCCCATGCATGCCTGGCCTAGTCTCGGAGTTAAGACCACATCGTTTGAGTTAACCTCCATTTGATCACCCCATTAAGCAAATCATGACATAAACTGATGGGCATCGGGCTCTGCTCCTGCTGCAATCCAGGGATCACTTCTGACGCTAACATTTCTGGCACCGTTGCTGAGGACGAAGTTGAAAATTTTCCCCGGGATTGAACGACATTGAGCTTCTGATTCTGAAGGTGCATCAGGTATCGGAGCCTTCAAAGATTGCTGCTGTGCACCTGGCGACTCCATTATGATGACTCCACTGTGGCGAATCTTCCGTGTTAATTGTGGCTTTCAGAGGCAGACACACACGGTCTCATCCACAGCTGCCTCTAGCTACACCTGAAACTGATCCAGAGGTGGTTCTCAGAAAAGGAAAGGCCTCTGAAGGAGAATCTTCCACCGCCGAACCAGGTAATCTGCCATCTCCTTCTGTAGGAACTCCATTTTCTCCTCCTCAGTTTCTTAATATACCTCCTTCAGAGGTTTCCCGTGTCCTAAATTCCGGGAGTGTTCCTGTTGAGTTTTCCCCTCCTGGTCTGGGATCGGAGGGAGAAATCCTTGTCACTCCCCTCTCCTCTAAAGCTGTACCGTGGTGTAGACCCAGGACTAAAGAATATTTCCCCACTCCTACACAAAGAGGAGAATCTACTGACTTGAGCCCGTTAGCCTTCTCCTTAAATCCCCTTTTGTTTCCCATTCCACTTCGGGACTCATTCCCAGTAGCCCCGTTGAAAACTCCTCCTCCTCCAGGCTCTCCTCCACCTAATATTCCTATGGTTGGTGCTAATCCCCCTCTAAATAGAATGGATGCCATAGTCACTGCCAGATACGCCCCCTTAATCCTACCCCATCCTATGAATCCTCTCCCTGCTAGAGATTACTTGAAGTATATGCCCAAGTTCACTGGGGAAGGGGATGTAACTGTTGAAGAGCATCTGGCTGCTTTCTACAGTTATGCAGACAACCTGAACATTGAAAATGAAGATGTCTGGATGAAATTCTTTGCTCAGAGCCTGGATGGCAAGGTGAGGAAATGGTTTAGAGGATTGGCCCCCAGATCTATTGCTGGGATCAAAGCCATGGATAGTGCTTTCCTAAGGTAGTGGGGAGATAGGAAGGATTTCATGTATTACATGATAGAGTTCGGGTCTTTGAAGAAGATGGAGGGAGATTCTATCTCCAAATTCTCCAAGAGATTCAATAAGATGTATAACAAAATCCCTGCCGAAATAAAGCCTTCAGAAGCCTCAACCAATATTTCTTATGCTAGTGCATTTGGCCCCAATTTCTGTCTATTACTGAGAGAAAGAAGAGCCACCTCCTTAGCTCAAATGCAAGATGCGGCCATAGAAGTGGAATCCAATGTATTAGTAGCTGATAGATTGAGGAACAAGGCCGATGCAGACAGGAGAAAGGGAAGGTCAGAAGCCTCAATTTCTGGCCCATCGGTGCCCCACCCTCAAGTGGATGAGCTGACCAGGATGGTGAAGTCTCTGTCTGCAGAGATGGAAAGAATGAAGGTGGAAGGGAGGCGAGCATACAAGGGCCCTCAGAACGACGAAAACAAAGGAGGTTTCAGGAGGCCAAACAATTTCACTCCCCCAAATGTGCAAAGGGAGAGGGGAAGAGACAGAGAAGACCAGAAGGTTCAGGCCCCTTTTCAAAACAATTTTGTGGTTGAGGGGGAAGGAGGGGAAACAGATGAGCTGGATCCTGAAATCCATTTCTTCGGAGACACTCCTCCTTTTCCTCATCTCACTCAATCAGCATACGAGGGGTCCCTCATGGACAGTTAGCTTAATGAACTGAGCAAGGAAAACAAGACTAGTGGCTGCCAAGGCAGATATGACCTAAGGTCCCAGAAGAAGGCGGTAACACCTGATGTTCCTGAGCAGTCCACTAGAACAGAGAAACATGCTAATGAAGAAGTGGACAGTCATAGAGGTAAGAAACACCAACCCCTCTCTCCCATAGTCCAGAGTCATGCCCCCGAAATAAGAGAAATCCCAAAGCTTACATCTTCTTTTAATTTCGAGCATGAAATTCAAAAAATCACAATCCCTGTGCCCCTAACCGAATTGATTAAACATGAAGGGTTCAAGAAATGCTTCTCTGAGCTTTTGCAGTCTGATATCTCATGCCTTCCCACAGACTCCATTAATTTGCAAGATGAAAATCCTGCAGTTATTTTAGGTCCTATGGTAGAAGATATGAATGACTCAACCCCTCCCTTATACACTTCCTTGAACATACATGACAAGGTACTGCACAACTGCCTGATGGATTCGGGGGCTTCTCACAACCTCATGCCCAAAAATGTCATGGAAGAATTAGGACTAGAAGTCACCCGAGGCTATCATGACCTCTATTCCTTTGATTCTAGAAAAGTTCCATGTCTAGGGGTTATCAAAGACCTGGTCGTGACCTTGTTTCAGTTGCCCATGAAAAGTGTGGTCATGGATATTGTAGTGGTTGACGTCCCCCCCAAATTCAGTATGTTGTTATCAAGGTCTTGGATAATAAGATTGGGGGGAACCTTGCAGATGGACCTCACATATGCTACTATCCCAGTATTTGGAGGAGAGCATAGGAGGCTATATAGGGAAGCCCGGTTGGCCTATATAATCAGTGATGAAGCCAATCCTACTAACCATCCCATTTTTGCCTTGGACACTGATTTAGGTTCCAGTTTACTGGAACTCAATCATGCTCCCGAGCCTCCTCTTGAACTCAGAAAGAAACCTATCACCCCTCATGAATTTCCTCCCTCCATCACCCCTATTTGGAAAATGTTTTTTGATGGAGCCTGTTCCAGGGAAGGCGTTGGTGCTGGGGTTTTTTTTATGTCCCCTTCTCAGGAAACCATGTCCCTATCATATATGCTGGAATTTGAAACTACCAACAATGTGGCAAAGTATGAGGCCCTTGTTCTAGGATTGAGAGATGCAAGGGAAATGGGAATTTAGGAGGTAGCAGTGTTCGGAGATGCAGAGTTGGTGGTCCAACAGATCAGAAACACTTATCGGGCCAAGCAACCTCAACTCAGAAATTACATAAATGAAGTATGGGACCTAATTGAACATTTCTTCTCAGCCTTCAACATCTCTTTTATTCCAAGGGAGGATAATGCTATGGCCGATTCTTTAGCTGTTTCAGCTAGCCAGTTCAAGGTCCCTCAGCCGTCTATGGCCAAATATGATGTTGAGATAAAATATAGGCCTTCTGTACTAGACAATGTCAAGCATTGGAAGGTATGCGAAGATGATCTAGAAATTGAAAAATTTCTCCAATCTGTTGATGAATTTTTTGCATTGCGAATCGATCAGGATCCCGACACAGAAGGTGACCCTCACCCTGAGGTGTTTTTAAATAAAATTGCTAACCACCAGATCATTAAGCTACCTAGCAATCACATTTTGAGGGGACTAATTCCTTTAGAAATATTGTTCGATGGGAATGGTGTGGCAATAAAGGGCATGGTTTCATATAAAGATGCTGACATAGCTGAGTGCAACATTGGCACACCGGAGGAGCCTAAGTTTGTCAAGTTGTCAAGAAGTTTGACCAGAGAACAGAGGGCCGAATATACTGAGTTGCTGAGAGAGTTTGTTGATGTGTTTGCATGGACCTATGAAGACCTCAAGACATATGACACATCTGTCATTGAACACAAGATCCCATTGAAGGAAGAGGCTAAGACTTTCAGGCATAAGCTAAGATAGATAAATCCCATGTTGTTGCCTGTCATGGAGAAAGAAGTAAAGAAGTTGTTAGAGGCCCAGATCATCGTCCCCCTGAGATATTCCGAATGGGTGGCCAATTTGGTCCCAGTAAGGAAGAAAAGTGGAGAAATCAAGCTTTGTGTCGACTTTAGGAACCTGAACAGGAGCTCAAAGAAAGACAATTATCCCCTGCCCAACATGGAGCACATATTGCAGAGGGTAACTGGTGCATCTAGGATTTCCATGATCGATGGTTTTTCTGGTTATAATCAGATATTGGTCATGCCTGAAGACAGAGAAAAGACAACCTTCACCACTCCTTGGGGCACATTCATGTATGCCAAAATGAAATTTGGAATGATGAATGCAGGAGAGACATTTTAGCGAGCCATGGACATAGCCTTCATTAGGGAGAAAGATAGGTTTGTGGTTGTAGTGTACCTTTTCACTACTGAGGTTTCCAAACTTCTCAGTTCCATTCTATACATGGTATTTTACATAATTCGTACAGACATTATAAGCACATGCATTTAAGAAGTAAACACACTTAAATCTCAGAGTATTCATATGATTTATTTCCATAATTCACAATCAATAGCACTTCATACTAATTCATTTACACAGCGGAAAACATGATAATATATACAACACAGTCATGTGGAAATTTGATAAGAACATAATTCAAATACTTATCTTTTAACAGCTGTAGAAATCACCAACCAAGTGCAGGCCTTCCACGAACTTCCCAGCCTTAGACTACACTGTTCATCAGCTCAATAGTGGGTCACCCCCGAGCTGGGACCGAGCTCCACCCCAAGGCAAGAAATCCTAGGCTAGGTTGAGGTTACAGGGAAGACATCACACACAACCACAAGGAAGAATGCTCTCCCAGGAATCTCCCATGCTCACTGCCCACAGACCCTCATTCC
>SNQJ01S0109063.1:1781-29296 GCA_010110895.2 Picea sitchensis
ATTCATTTCATATTTGGTTTATCAACTTGAAATCTCAATTTGATACTTTTCACACTAGATGGACCTTCAGTCAAATACAAATATGAAACTTGGAATCATTAACATATCTACTAGAACATATGAAAAATAGGGTTTATGGTTTCAATGATGAATTGATGATGAAAGAAAGTGGGTGTGTCACTCAAATTTGAGTCTAGAAACCCTCCCATATCGTTAATTCATGCCAATAGTCTATCCATGACAAATTTCAGTGCATACAGAAACTGTTTGAAAAAATTTCAACATTGGCCCCATTCACAGGTCCATGTTGTCGATGTCTAGTCCTCGTGCAATTTCCGTTCCTCGTTCCTTGACCATGGTATAGTCCCAAAGATCCATTATTTTTGTACAAAATTACATACTAATGGCATAAAATTATCGACGAACTTTTTTCGTCGATAGTGTAGCAAATTCATCGCAAGATTATTTGCATTCATCTCTCTTGCGACGATATCAAATGATGCTTGGATTCATTTCATATTTGGTTTATCAACTTGAAATCTCAATATGATACTTTGCAAGCTAGTTGTACCTTCATTCAAATACAAATATGAAACTTGGAATCATTAAATTATCTACTAGAACATATGAAAAATAGGGTTTATGGTTTCCATGATGAATTGATGCTGGAAGAAAGTGGGTGTGTCACTCAAATTTGAGTCTAGAAACCCTCCCATATCGTTAAGGCATGTGAATATTCTATCCATGACAAATTTAAATGCTTACAGAAACTATTTGAAAAAATTTCAACGTTGGCCCCATTCGCAGGTCCATTTTGTCGATGTCTAGTCCTCGTGCAATTTTCGTTCCTCCTTCATTTTTCCTCGTTCCTCATTCCTTGAACATGGTGTAGTCCCCAAGATCCATTATTTTTGTACAAAATTACATACTAATGGCATAAAATTATCGACAAACTTTTTTCGTCGATAGTATAGCAAATTCGTCGCAAGCTTATTTACATTCATCTCTCTTGCGACGATATTAAATGATGCTTGGATTCATTTCATATTTGGTTTATCAACTTGAAATTTCAATTTGATAATTTTCACACTAGCTGGACCTTCATTCAAATACAAATATGAAACTTGGAATCATTAACATATCTACTAGAACATATGAAAAATAGGGTTTATGATTTCCATGATGAATTGATGATGGAAGAAAGTGGGTGTGTCACTCAAATTTGAGTCTAGAAACCCTCCCATATCGTTAAGGCATGCCAATAGTATATCCATGACAAATTTCATTACATACATAAGTCTTTTGTCTTTTTTCAACGACTATGTAACGAATCTCAATTCTAAGAAGATTCAAATAGCTAACAATATTGATGAAATCTTATACGATCATGATGGTATAAAAATGAAAGATCTTCTCTTGGTTTCAAGAATAATTTATCATCTACTGAACAAGGCCAACCACATGAAGCTGGAAGCTCACATGGCCTCTCCCCTCCCCCTCACATCACTCTCAATTGATCCCCAAAACCCAATCTATAAAATATAAAATAATTGAAAGCAACGTCCTATTAAGATTCATGCATAAGAAACTACAAAAACAAAATTAATGAAATTTACATGGAAATTATATGTTTCTAAATGATATTTTTAAAATTACCACGTACTTTTAGTATATTGACAACTATTTTTGGGGTTTCAAATAATAATTAAACAACATGTAACCTAGGATATAAAATGTAAGCATAAAACTTAAAACATGTAATTTAACCCATGACATTAAAAGTAAATTATTTTTAACAGAATAATGCATACAAATTAAAAATATTATACCGAGTCACATTACCTAATCCAACTCAAGATCTATGTAATCATCCTTATTCTCTATCTCGATCTTCTTCCTTCGAACGACTATACAGCTATCATCATTCAGTTCTGAAGCAATGTTTAAAGGATTGATGATGTCATCATTGTCATCAATGTCATTTTTGAACATATTTTCATTGACATCATCATCATGGTTGCAATGTGCCTCCCTACGCCTAGATCATGATCTTCTTTGTCTTCTTCACATGCATTGACTCTCCATGATCTTGAGCTCAAATGCGATATTCTATCAAATCATCTTCTTGATCATCAATATCATTCTTCACGTATATGAGTATGCTTAATTGGCCTTCCTCTTGGATCATATCTAGTAACAACCGAGACCAATCCCTTTCTGGAACATTTGAGGTAAAATGCAATGTTCGTGGCTTGGAAAAACATGGCTCAGAGCATCATTGTTTTAATCATTTGGAATCTGTTGTGGTGGATAATGGTTCTTTCCTCATCAAGTACGTTAAGTAACCTATACCATTTGACATCAACAAAACTAATTTGAAGGAATAAAATCACACTCAATTATATCACCCAAATACCCATAATATCTATTTTCAAACTCTCGGGGATGTATGTCACTCCTAGGAAACATTGGTAACACGAATGCTACGGTTATCCACTTATCCAGTTTTCCTTGTTTCATCCAATTTGTTTGACGCGAAATTTATGACCATTGCACCATAACCTTATGATGTTTCAATTGCAATATGTCGGATATGTAAAAGATACGTGTCAATTAATAAATTAACATATTTATACTTTTAGAAAGTGTCCCGAAAATCACGATTACACATGTAGTAACATTAGTATAATATAAAATAGCTAAATAAAATGGGTGAAATTTATTACATGTCCATCTTTCAAACCACATTCTAAATCAATTTCCCTCTGAGCATTAACATTGAAAAATGTGCTTAGTTGCGATGAGGATTCTCTAACCAATTAGAACCGGAGTTGTTGTCATGATAGCTACCTCCATTTGTTTACATCTTTTAGTCCATACATTCATCTAGTCAAGATTGTTGCAATGTATAATCACGATTAACATCCCACTCCTAAATGAATCTAAAGGCAATTCACTAATATTAAATATTGGTTATAGTACAATATGAAGGTGATTATAAATATTAATAATTTATGAAATAGAAATGTATTAATATATTAATGGAGGTATGATCATATACACAAAATGAAACTTTATATGTATTATTAATATAAATTTTCACAATTATTAATATATTACCTCTCATTTTTTTTCGTTCTACCTTTCCCCAACAAATGCTCACGATCTTCAAATTTTTTTATGGAATTCACATCCCAAATATGATCCAATGCATGCATAGTTGACACTACTAATTTAGGAAGATACAAACTAATAACTTCTGTGGTTGATATATATATCCCTCCACACTACGAAGACCCTCGGGAATGATACTCTGTCTATGCCTTCCAATGATTTAAGGTGCCTCTCCACCATCCACATTGGCCTTGTGTGAGCAGGATTACCGAAATTCAATCTCCTCAGTTGGTGTAAATTGTTCTTGTGCATTGAAAATGTGGGAGAACAGAACACACATTAGACGAGGAATTTCTCTCTTGCAATAACTTATATCATCTTCAGGGATTTCTTTCAATGAAAACCATCTACGTGAGATCATGACACAAGAAAATAGCATGTTTCAACTTAACATAATATAATATATTGGCTAATTTACATTTACAAAATTAAAACACATGTCATTAAATTTCTTGAAGAACATTTTTACATGTCTAAATCAAAATAAAATTAGCACCTCAAGTATTTTTAGAGATCCTTATACCAATTGTTTTGACGTTGTTGTCAAAATTCGTTTTGGGAGAGATAGCTGATTAGAACATCTTTGTAACAACAAAATGAATATTACGTTATTTGTTTTAAACAAAGTAGACAAAAGAAATAAAATATCTATAGGGCCAATATACATAAATATGTATACCAAACACTTGTAATGAAGGTATGCCAAATCATCTTTTACCCTGCAATTGGCACTAGTTAAGATATTTTTATGTTTTAGGAAGCCAAAACAGGTGGAAATTTAAAATTTTTGAATGACCTCTTTAAACATTGCTTTGTTCATGCATTTAATATGGAAGGTTATTTTGGGTCTAGCTCACTCATGCGGTATATTTGAATATCGGGATGCACCAACATTACATGATTGGCTAGAATGTAAATTTACAGGTGCGACGAATTTGTCCCTCTACCATCTATGATTCACCATAAGTTTGGAGTCACATTCTTCCCTATATGAATTGCATCAAACAAATGAGTTATTTTTATCTCCTCATATTAGGGAAACCACATGAATTGAGTGGGATAAGATTTCATTCCATGAGGAATGAAATGTTATCCCATTATTAATACCTTCATTGATTGTAGCCTTCACTTGGAAGCATAAAAGAAATCCTGAAAATAATAATTATCAAATCTGATTAAAATAAATTCAATGATTAGAATAAACATTCAAAACATTACACAATCTAAGATACATTATGAAATTGAGTATACAGTAGTTCTATTATATTCCAGCCTCCATGGGTGAGGTGTCATTCATTCTTCATGGTTTTTAAACCAGTCTCTTCTTTCCATTTGAAAAGATGTTTTTGGGTGATACGATACCTATGGTTCTTGGGAAGAAGGTGCGATACTCATCAAACACCATCTTTCCTAAACTTTTTGAATAAATTTGATACACTTTATCACCAGGCCACAAGGCGGACGTACAAATTTACCCCTTTGTTTGAAGACCTACAAAAAAATGGATTAATGTAGGTATCTGATGATGATATTATTTAAAAAGTAAAAATACACCATGATAACATTAAAATGTTGTATAGTATTATTGAAATATTGAATGCTTATACATACCACAAAAATGTGTTGATTTAGTCGAGGGCATGAAAACCAACTCCTCAAAGCGAACCCGACACAATGGGAGATCAATTTGGGACAAACCAACCCAAATTTTGAAAAATGCTTTTGGGATTGTGGCGCAAATCTTTAATGAACCATTTATCAGAGCATTTGTATTGTATTGGACCTTAGGCAGGCAGCTCTAGATCCTTTGGTGGGCATTTAATCTAGTTATTTTAGTAGATACAGTTTAAGTCTAGATTTGATAGTTTAGAGTCCGAGGCAGGATGTAAGACACCCTCATTGTATCATTGTAAAATAATTCAGAATTCATTCATTCAGAAAAAAGAAGAGAGAGCGGGCAGAGAATTGTGAAGGACACCTTTGTACAGATGTTTTTGAATTAATTGAAGAGAGTCTTTGATTCAGCTCATGGTTTGTGTTGTTTTCTACGTGTGTTGGTAATATAGAAATGTTTTGGCTATATTTATGCTTTGTATGTTGTGCGTGGCACCATGTTTCAAAATGAAGTCCTAGAAGAAGAGGTGAGATTCAAAGCGTTCTTTATGTCGGGCCGAGGAGATTCCTGCAAAGTGTGGAGTTGAAGTCTCATCCACATGGAGTCTGGGTGATGAAGGCCGATGGATTTAAATTTTGATCATTAAATTCACCCAGGCCGGAAGTGGGTTGTAGAAACCCGTGCAAAAGGAGTGTGGTAGAGAGAAGAGATCCTGATTGTAGAAGATGATCAAGGAATCAAGGCTGCCTAGCACTGAAGTTCGTGGGAAGATTAGAAGGGATTCAGCTTACCCAGAGAGTTGTTGAATGATTTCCATGGAAAGGTAGCCTAAGAAGTTCTCGAAGGACGAAATTAGAACAAGTTAGAGAATAGACTTTGTGAACTCCACGAAAGGTTAAGTGGGAAGTTACTGTTGGAAGTCGAGGAGGAAGCGTCGCGAGGTTGTGGAAGGCCGAGATAAACCGTCTAGGTGGAAGACATTCCTGCAGAGAATCCTGAGGGGAGAGCAGAATGAGACAAAATCTTGAAGATTTCCGAGGTTCGAGAACCGTTGAATCTCCATAGGTGCAAGAGTATGTAGTTATTATGATGGAGAGGAGTCACAGAAACTCGGGAGGCAGAATGCAGACAGTCCAAGTCGATTAGGGGGCGTTGGATTCCGCGAGATGCGCCCTACTCGAGGCCCTCATGAAGAAAGTGTCCTAAGTTTGGTAAGGAAAGTCGCGATTGAGAGCGAAATATCGACTACTCTGGCGAATAGGGAGGTAGATCCACGGGGAGTTGGCAGGTGGGGCAGTGGCTCTCGCATCTCCGGAGCCTGAGGGGGTGAACACTTGAAGTGTTTTGAATTAGCTCAAAAGGTGGAGCCTTGAGGGGCCTTGAGAAGTGGCGAGAGGCTAGGAATCATTCATCCCGAGGAAGGGCGGTGGCAAGGATCTAAGGATCTAGAACTGGGAAGCTTCGCGGGGGTGAGAGGCAAGTATCCCGAGGTAATTCAAAGTCAGGAGGCGGGAGGCGAAGGTGGGTATTAAGACTGGATCTACTTCGGCGGGAGGGCTGTTGGATCCGCTGCGTGGTATAGATGCATCTCAAGAAAGGCTTCGAGAATTTGACCTCTCACCATTGAGAAGTCAGCGAGGGGCCGAGGGGCCGGGGATTTGACACCACCGGACCACCGAGTTGGCAGGGAAGTTAGCCGAACTCGCGGTAAGCAGTCTGAGGAAGAGGTATAGCGATAAGCGGAAGTCCGAGAGTAGCTGGTGTGGACAAGTTAGGTCACACGTGCGCCTCGGAGTTTTGGCACCTCGGATATCAGAGGTTGTAAAACCAAAGGTTTGATATCGCGTTGCTTGAGGGTGGCGATGTGAAACCCTCGTGAGGGAGAAGTCCGGAGTTGACTGACCATTGGATCTCGGGGATCCGAGAACCAGTGTTCAACCTTTGAACTTGAAGTCCGAGTTCGATCCTCCGAGGTTAAGGAAGAGGATGGAGTGAGAAGAGAGAATCGTGGGTAGGAAGATTACGATAGAATTCAGGAGATATTGAGTTGGGCCGGAAAGAGGAAGGTCTGTGTGGAGTGGGCTATATGAGATTGGGTGTCGTCTTAGGTCGGAAGGGTTTGATTCCGGACTCCTGCAGCAATAAACACTTCCTTCTCAAAGAATAAAAAACTTTGTTAGCAGTACCAAAAATGTGTTTAATTACAAATGTAAAATTATGCATATACTCTACCATTTAGCATGTTTCTGATTCAAATTCTCATGTTGAGGTTACAAACTCCAATGCATGGTTATCACTATACGGAACAAATTCTTTCGGGATCAAAACCGTACCTCCACTTCTTCAATGCATGTATGGTAGCATAAAATTCCTTATCATAGATGGAGTAGAGTCTCTCCGACTCTGTAGGCTTTCTGCTCTCGTATGTTATTGGATGCCTTTGTTGCATCAAAACTTCTCCTATGGCATAACCACTTGCATCACATTTCACTTGGAACACTTTTGCAAAATCCGGCAACATAATATGCATTAGGTGATCTTCGCTTCAACAAATTGAGCTCTTCTCATATCTTCGGTCAATGAAAAGGTTGTAATATCTTGGCCGATTATCATCATCATTTAGCTATTCCAAAATTCACGATGAATTTACGGTAGCCGGAATCCATGAAGGAAGCCTCACCTCGGTATTTCTTGGTGTTGGCCAATTTTTAATTACCTCCGCTTTGCTTGGGTCCATCTTCAATTCATTTTGCCGATGCCAACCAGAGCCAAAGTGAAATGGTTATGTCTTCGCAATGAAGATTTCCTCATGTTGATCAACAACTTCTGTCACGTGGCTTTGCTTAATTCTTTGTATTTAAATGTAGGATGCTCTTCTTTGTTTTGTTGAAAATCAATATATATCATCAGATGAAACAATGAGCAAACTTACCAATGAATTCCTTGACGCTTCGTTCATCAACCGCATGAAGTTACTTTCGGTGCATTCGTTAAGCCAAAACGAGCGCGGGCATTCATACAACCCGCCGTTGGTCTTGAGGTTGTCTTCCGCGCCTTCCCTCATGTGCGTGAATGGAATTGAACATCCGGCAAATCAACCCACCGCTTTGAAAGGTGCTCCACTTAAGCGGGTCATCAAGTCATCCATCCGGTGGAAGTAAACATGTATGCGATGGTTATCTTGATAATGGCTGCGGAATGGTACATTCTCAATACCATCTTTCTTTGGATTTCGGTCTGTTGGAGCATAGGGATAAACTCTCACGATGGATCCTTTATCCGGCCGGTTCCCTGACATCTTAAGTTCTCCTCCGGTCAGTAATGCAGCGGCTGTTGACGGCACACGGTAGCGGGGATTATATGATGTCCACTCCTCATGGTGAGTAACGAATGAGGTCATTGATCTCACAATATCGGTGAACTCGCTTTAGGTCTGAATTTCTTACAGTGATCATCCACCGCAGTACTGGTCAATCCTGTTTCTGATACAAAGAATTGGATCTTTTCTTTACTTCCGGCGAGAGTTCCTTCCTATTCATGAGAAGTATAGTATTTCTGGGTTCTGGTTTTACTTCTTTATCTTTATTCGGAAGTAACATATGTGTTCTTCCATTCTTCTCAAAAGTATACGTGTTATTCATCTCCCATCATGAATACATTTCTGTCATATTGCATGAAAGTGCGCCTATTAATGAAGCATCCATAGGAATAACATCGCGAGAGTATTTTATCATTGTATCATCCTATCGCGGTGTCAATAAGCCTTTGTTTGGTGACTTACCCATGATGTCCTGCAGCCATGAGACTTTGTATGGACCGCGGGTGATCGGTCATCTCCAACTCCAGCTTCTCCGCCATCGATTGAAACAAGATTATATGTGCTACCAGCATCCCACGAATATGTACGCTTCATGTCTTTGGTGCATGTGGTTACGAAAAGGAAGTCACGTTCTCAGGCAGTGTCTCCGTCCCTTCTTGGTGTTAAGATAAATTCGCATCCGGTGACCTTCCATCTTCGTCTATACGCATCGCCTTTGTGCCCGCCGATGATGTGAGATTCTCCTCAGCCTTTTCACATGCAGACGGTCAACGAGCGCCTTGTGCCCATTCTTTACATGTGTACCATGTGATGATTCCGCCTCTTCCTCTACCTCTAGTACAAAGAAAAATTGGGCCCATTATCGGTGTATCCTCGCCGATTACGTATGTTTTCTTCATTGTTAAATCGGCCTCGGGAACTTCCACCTCTTTTGTTCTCGTCTGAGGCTTTTCCAGTCGTCCTTGGATTTATGGAACCTATCTTGAGCAACCGACTTACCTTTTGGTTGGCTCCTACCTCGATACATTTGTCGGCTTCTGACTCGAAGCCTCCATTTCGGTATTCATCGATACGCATCCTACGTTCGTGGTTATTAGCCTCATCGATCACGGATAGCCATTAATCTCAAACCATTCATATATCGGCAACTTAGTATCCGCTTTCTCTCGATGACCTGCTCCGATATTGAGCTTGTAGAATTCTTGGTATATTCCTTTCTTGTCATGAAAACTTTTGTCTCGGTGCATTCTCACGAACGATTATTGATTTTGACCAAATCGCAGGATGAATTTTCTTTCATCTTATGATCATTCGATCCGGTTTGATCTTTGATTGCCTTTGGAGCGTCTCTTGCTTATTTCGTCCCACCTTAATGCTGCGTGTCCCTTTAATTTTATGACAGCATGCCTAACCTTCTTATCCTCTTCGATCTACTCATAATCGAAGTAGGTGTCAATATCTCTAATCCAATCTAGAATCTCCTATGCATCCGGACTCCCTTCACTTAAGTTGGAATGTCCATCTTTGTTTTGAACTCATCAAAGCGATGGCTTTAATTAATCGCTCATTGGATACATCTTCAGTTGCAACTTATCCTTGTTGTTTAGCGTAGCTTAGTCTTGGATTCACTTAGATCTCCAGTATTTGTTGTGTGTCTCTGCGCTACTTCCATATCTTCTAATCTGGCTGAGGAGATCCGCATTGTCTTTCAATTTTACGTATTTATGTACTTGTCTCCCTCGCCTCTCGTTTCCCCTATCCTCTGGATGGGGTGATTGTATTTCTCTCGTGGAATGGTGAAATTTTTTCCTTTCTTCTGCGCTCTGAAAGCAAAGAGATTTTCACCAACCCTGATACCACTTTGGCGTGTCGAGTGATTTTCTTTCGCCTCTCTTCACGCACGAGATATACAAGCAAGAACCCAAAACAACCGCACTCTAGCATTAAGATTTTTACCACCCTCATGGAGCGTCCGCTCACCGGGACCTTCCTCTCTTCGACGAAGAACTCAAGGTTCTCTAATTCCCTATCGAGTCTTCCCACCTGATTCTCTTCTTCTTCTCGCGATCTCTTCCTTAACTCTGGGGATTTTGAACCGTGACGAAGTTCAAAGGTTGCACATTGGTTTCTCGGATCCCGAGACCCGATGGTTAGTCAACTCGTTGACTTTCTCCTCGAGGGATTTTGCTACTCGCGACCTCGTTACTCACGATATCAAACCTTTGGTTTTCCAATCTCCGATATCCGAAGAAATTTGAAACTTTCGAGCGCCGCGTGTGACAAATGATCCACACTGTCGCTTCTCACCGGGGACTTCCAGCGTTATAGAAAGCACCTGGCTCCCTCGACTTCGCTACTTGCAAGTTTGAATAACTTCCCGTCAACTCCCGAGGTCCGAGATGCCAAACTGAGCCACCAGCTCCCTGTGACTTAAGCTTCTCCAGGGTCAATTCTGGAAACCTTTCTCACGAGGGTTAGATGCCGCGATCCCGTCGCGGATCAACGATCTCCAGCGATCTAAGATCAACGGTTATTCACCTTCGCAGCTCCCTGATCCTCGTGACTTTGAATGCAGATGCGGGCTCTCACCGCGAGCTTACGTTTATTGGAGATCGCCAGATCCCATACCACTGTCTTCTTAGATGGTGGCTCCTAGCCTCCCTAAAAGCCATAACCGTTGCCCTCTCCGCTTCAAAGCCTTTGACGCAAACACTTGGGTGTGTTCACCACTGCTGACTCCGAGATCACGAGGTGCCACGTCCAGCTGGCCAACTCACGTGGATCTACCTATTCTGAATCTCCTTACCAAGCCGGGGACACTTTCCTCGCCAGAGGGCCGATGATCGTGAAAAATCCAGCGACCTGACCGACTTGGATCCAGTGCGCCCTCGAGCTTTGACTCCTCTCCATACCACCACGGTAACTACCTTGCACCTATGGGAGATCCAAGCGTTCAGGAACCTCGTAGAAATCTCGCCGAAGATTTGCCGTCTTGTCATTCTCCTCGATGATTCTCTGAAATAAAGCTCTCCATGGGGGCGTGTTTATTCCTGCAACCTCTGACGCTTTCCTCCGACTTCCAGCGGTAACTGCGCTTGTAGCGAGGTTCAAAGGTCTACTGAACTTGTTCTCGACTTCTCAAGTCCTTGAGAGAACTTCTTGCATGCACTCCATGTGGAAAATATTCAATCACGTCTAAGTGTCGAAGTCACTCTTGACTTTGCGCACACCTGCAACAAAAGTACTTCAATGCTCCGCTCATATTCACAACTGAGACCTCTTCTAGATTGAACCCACCTTGCACGGCTCTGCCAACCCACATCAACTTCTGGGTGAATGAGATCAAAAGTTAAACTATTGAGCCTTCTGTCAACGCACTCATTGTGGGCAATTCAACTGCACTCCTTTTAGGAACTCTCAGGATGAGAAACGATTTAAACTCATTCTTACTTCCTCTTAGACTTCAAATTGAAAATATGAATTCATATACACAACATATATAAAAGAAATTGTATGACAAGAAAGCAAACATTCTGAGCATAACATCAACCTGCAGAGAAAACAACACAAACCATGAGCAGGTCAAAGCTTCATTCTATTAATTCAAATGCACGGCCACATGGGTGTTCTTCATACAATATTCTCTGCTGCTCTTCTCTTCTCCTAAATGCTTGATAATTATTTTACAAAGATACAATGAGAGGTTGTCTATATCCGTTTTTCCCTCTCGGACTCTAAACTATCAAATCCTAGACTTAAAATCCTATCTACTGCCGTGTAAGATTAAATGCCTCCTATCTACAAAGGACGAGAGCTTAGGCTCAAGGTCCAATACAATAAACAATGCGCCTTCATAAATGGATTCATTAAGAGACACACTACAATCAAAGCATTTTCAAAAATTTGGGTTGGTTTGTCGAGCTAATCTCTGCTTGATGTGTTGGCTTTGATGGGTTAAGCGATATCTTGCATCGATAGTCCGAGGGGCATCATGGTATGTAAGTATTCAATGGAATTTAAATTTCTTCTCCCGATTGGTTTACATATGTGGTACATTGATGCCATCCCATAACTTTATTAGCTCGTCGATGAGGCTGGAATATATACATTCATATCTTTAACTTGGTACCCACCTAATTGTTTGAAATTACCACATAATTACTAAAAGGAAGAATGATATCACATGTAATATGCGGTAAAATAAATAAACAAAGTATATTATGCAAAAATTGAAACAAGTAAATGGTGAAATTCAAATAATGTAGTAAACAAATACCTAGAACAATCATTGTCAACATTATGTGCTCCCTCTTTGTGTGCTCCCTCTTTATTGACATCAAGGAGGAATGTTATTGTTGATAACAAATATAAGCCACACTGAGTAAATAGAACTAAGTTCTAAAGATGGATTAACACCAATAGAGCGCCAATGAAAGCCTAACATTATGAGGTTCATCTTTGAAATCGCCCATTTTTCCTCAATTTCCCGTCACGAGTCGAGAAGGCATTCGAAGAACACCATCTTCGCTTCTATTACATGCATGGTAATAAATAAATTTTTCTATGCTTTCACACATGAACAATTGTTGCAAACATGGAATTGTGGGAATATGTCAAAGAACCTTCGAGGGACCATTTTTCTTACTTGATTGGTTCGATATCTCTTGTTGATAAGAACTATTCTGGGACATTAGGTTTCGGTATGTTGTCCACTAATATATAATATGGTCATTGGGACGTACATCTATAGTTTGATAATCCATTCAATGTACTTTCATAATGGCATGCAAACCTCGATATGTGCTTGGTAAAATATTTGACGATGGTAGTAAAAATTCACTTAACAATCTATAACCTTAACAAACAACTAGTTAATGTGAAGAATGATAGTAAAAATGCATTCTTATTTACACATTAATTAACATAAAACAAATATAAAAAAATCAACATTTATGTATGCGATGGAGATGAAACATATTACATACTATGGTATGCGTGTCAGCCCACAAGTGTTGAGCGAATTATTCACATAACCTTTAAGTTCACCGGCAACAATGTAGCACAGAGAAGATTTTCTCTTGATCCTAAAATTAAGTTTATTTGCCTTTTCTAATAGAGGTTCATCATAAATGACTTTTCCCATCCTCATCCGACTGAGGAAACAAATATTGGATCATTTGATTTGTCCATCATCTTCTTCCATGGGATCATTAACTTGATTTGTCCCATCATCTTCCTGAGATCCTCATTTGCTTGGTCATGATGATGTTCCTAAACTTGTACAACATCATTTCTGCTAACACTTGGTGCAATATTATGCGAAAAGTTAGAGGGAAACTCTAACTTTATAATTACAAACAATCATGCAAAATTAGTGTATATTATAACAAACATTCAAATAATATATATATATATACATATATATGAATTTTATATAAAATTGACAAAATTTAAAAGATAATGAATATATAGCTGATTACCATGAGACGATATTCATTGATCTGCCATCGAAATGTGCCCATATTTCTACAATGTTTTGTAGATGTTTGCTATTAAAATTCTTATGGGATGTCGAGGCAACATTTTTCAAGACAATAACATCTACCATCACCCAATTCACCTACTTTACTTTTTTCCCCACCTCTATAACAACATTTTGGAGCTTGTTTTCCACACAAATACCCTTTTGGAACCGTAGTTGTTATAGAAAGATTGTCCCAACATATTTAAATCGTCAAATATTTATATTACAATTTTAGGTCACTATCGCCGCAAATGTGACGAACGTGTCCTAAAAATATTTATTATTATTACCTATTTATTTTAGGTCATTTTCAGCGGTAAATTTTGACTAAATTATTATGGTCAACTATCGTCTCTTATGCGACGGCCAATCTAAGGTCGTATCTTATGCGACGAACATTGACCATTGTAGTTCAGTCAAACTATAGGCGTCATGATTGCAATGAATATGGATAATGAATATATAGCTAATTACCATGGGACGATATTCATTCGATCTGCCATCAATGTGACCATATTTTCTACAATGTTTTGTAGATGTTGCTATTAAAATTCTTATGGGATGTCTGAGGCAACATTTTTTACAAGGGCAATAACATCTACCATCACCCTTTTCACCCGCTTTACTTTTTTCCCCACCTCTAACAACATTTTGCGACATTTTTCCACACAAAAACACCCTTTTGGAACCGTCGTTGTTATAGCAAGATTGTCCCAACATATTTAAATCGTCAAATATTTATAGGCCAATTTTAGGTCACTATCGTCGCAATTGAGAGATAGTGACCTGAAAATATTTTTTTCTCCACCTATTTATTTTAGGTCATTTTCAACGGTAAATTTTGACTAAATTATTATGGTCAACGTTCATCGCAAGAGCGACGGACAATCTACAGGCGTCGCTCGTGAGACGAACATTGACCATAATAATTTACTCAAACTGTAGGCATCGAGATTGCGACGAATACAGGGTAGATTTAGAAAAGATGAACTTTTTCTCTTGCATGTTGCGACGAAAGAGTACTTTCGTCGCAAGCGGTAGTCGCAATTTTTTCAATATGTAGTAGTGTGTAGATTCTAAATAACTTGTTTTCTTTCCCCCGTGGGCCCTTATTTCTTACCAAGAGACACGTCCTACAATGTAACTTTATTTTTCTTGTACCAAAGTTTCACAAACTTCTTTTTCACATTAATATTCATCGTACCGATTGTGGTCATCCAAGGATATCTAGGAATAACATCCACATCATTCATATCAAAGGTACAAAAATCAGAATGAAACACATATATATCCAGAGTGAGCTTCAAATATTTAAAAAAATTGAACATTTTTACCCTCAACCTTTGTGCTTTGAATATTCTTTGCAAGAACTTGCAATCTATTAACCAACTGAACATTGATAAAATTTTGTTTGAAACTAGGGTCAATAGAAATAATAACCTTCTCTTTTTGAATACATCCATGAACCTATAATATATATTTTCCACATGGAAATAAACCCTTGGTTCTCTATGTATCATTTTTTTTAACATGAGACCACATATCCAATAATGCATTTTCAAGTTCTTCATTGAAGAGTGGCATCATCTCGTTATAGTTAAGTGATTTCCACCTAATGGATGCATCACCTCAGAATGTTAACTCTACCCAATCTTTTCAATCCTCTTCACATGCTTACTTCCTTCACTTAGTGAATGCTACAATACTAATGCCATCATATTTCCCTTTAAAATATTTCTTTCTTTGAAAACCCCAAAAATAGAACTAGGGTTTGTAAAAAATAACTTATTGTGCAAATCGCATGGCTTTTTTCGAAAAAAACCCTGAAAATTTGTCGAATTTAAAATGTTAATAACTTTACTTTACGGACTCCATTTCGACCAGTTTTTTTTTTTTAATTGGGTATTTTTCCAAGAGGAATTCTAATATCCAATTTGTTTTGGAAAAAATTTCTCAGGAAGTTTCAGAATTGAATATGAAGTGCGCCACCCCCTTTTTGCCTTTTTTTTAATCTGCAAAAGAACCAAAATGTATTTCGTTCTTTGGCCAAGTAAAGAGATATGATACCAATTGTTAAGTACCTAATTAAATCTTAAAATATATCTTAAAATAAACCCTTAATCTCAACTAGAATAAACCAAACCATTCACCAAATATTCAACACAAGAAAGTAGAAAAAACTCTTGAGGTAGGGTAACACCATATATTAATCCTTATGGAAGGATAACACTCATCAAGCAATACTTGTAATCTAATTAAGCATAAAATATAGTAATCTAATTACTCATAGGTCTTGTATTTGCTAATAGCCAATACAAAGGAAAATTTGTTTGTCACCAGATAACTGAATGAAATATAACCACAGTAGATGTTGTACTAAATTGCGATTAGGCATTCATCAATATGAAAAATATGCTAGAATATGGAAAGACAGAAGAACACATAACTCAAACAGACAAAATGTGGAATCTTTGGTCTAAACTTGTATTGATTCTCAATAAGGAGAGTTTTCTCAATTACAACCATCAAGAAGCAGCCCTTGCTCATTCTTTCGAACATGTATTTATACAAAAGTTCTCAACCTCAAACGGTTGGAATTCCTCCATCTTCAGAATAATTAAAATTACAAAATATGAAAACTTAAACACTTCATTTGCAATCTTCTTGATCTTCTCATTATGCTGGCATGAATGTTTTCCTTTCCTATCTTCTAGCTCCAAAATAGATAATGTACAGAGATTGTATTCATTTGTTTCCAGAGGTACTACATTTTCCTTGTTCAATACATTTGATGCACCTGCTCACAAATTCGACTACCAACCCGAAAGACCCTGTTAAGTTATTAGCCTCAAAAATGTATAATTTATTTTCCAGCTGAGGCAATCTTTCTTCTATCTGTCTATCCTCTGAAATAATAGACTGCAGTTGTAGATTACGCTTCACTAGCCATCTATCTATTAGATCAATATCAACTTGTTTTATCTGTGATATTTCAACTTGTACTTCTTCCATATTTGTTTTAATGTCAAGCTAATGTTTGGCTATATTAATCTAACCCGGTGTTCCAGAACTATCTTCTTTATTGACGCCTAATAATTCTTTGTTAAGTGAACAAAAAACTTATTTGCAAGATTCTTTCAATTCCTTAGCCATTTTCCTACCTTCGGCTATGTTTGACTCCCAAGTCTTTAGTATAATATCACCTCTGGTTTGCTCTGAATTAGACAACCCAGATGCCATAGTTCTTCCTTCTTTTGCTGATGATATAACCACTTCTTGGAAGGTAGTTCGGGAAACGATAGCCTCTCTCTCTCTTAAAACAATATTACTCAATGCTTCATTCATCACCTGAGAATGATTTTGGATGATTTTTACTTTAGAGAGAAGGCTTTGTTGAGCTATTTCTATTTTCTTTAGCACCTCCAATGCTTGAGCTTGAAACAACGCTATATCCACCACCATTTTCTCAGTGGAACTGACCTTGTCTTGCAATTGTTTTATCAACTCATCTTGTTGGATATTCTGTCTTTCGCTCACTTGCATCTTCTTATGCATCTCGTCAAGACTGTACTTGAGCATTTGGATTTATTGTTTATCACTAGCTCTATCTTATTCCAGTCCTTTATTGACTTCTTCTCTGACATTCTTTTCTACATTCCTTATTTGATTTTGCAACTGAATTATCATCTGATTTATCTACTTCATTCTTTCTTTTAGGTTATCGACTAAGAATAGGTTAGTTGTTTCAAAAGCTCCCAAAGAGTCGGCTACCTCTGTAGAAAAATCTTCATCTTCCAAACTTTGTCCATCCAACCATACTCTGTGTTTTTTTACCGTTGCACCCTCTTTCTGGTGCATTTCTTTCTTCACCGCAGCTTTCCTTTTCTCACTAAAAATGAAATCGGAGGGAGGTATCTCTTCAATAGAAATGGGCGTGAGATATCCTATGAGTATTACCTTTGTATTGGGGTTTCCTCTAGTGGATTGTAATGGCGTGACACTCTGAATAGAGTTGCCAATTTCTGTGGATAATTGTTTTCCGGTTTCATCTGTAGTTGATTTATCTAGTGAAGACAGCGACCTATCTTCTTCTTGCTTTGTTAAAATGTTTCTGGTTGATCTTTGTCTTGGTCATCAAATACCTCTATCATTGGGATATCCTTTTTCTGAGTCGAGATCTCAGACTTCTCTGAGTTTTCCAGGACTTCTTGTTTGCTAGAGCTTCTGAATTCTGGATTTTGGGTCTTTGTTTGTTGTGTAGCAGGAGACATTGGTTTTTCCCCTTGTAATACTTTTGGAAGACTACTCCTTTAGTGTTTTTGGAAGTTGTAAAAATCAACCATTTTATTCGGTGATAGGGCTCGAACTCAACTCAGAACCTCTTGGTAATATCTCACCCCTCGGAAAACTTCGTCCTGAGGGGATTCTTCATGTTCATATTTTTTACGATTACAACTGGCCATATGGTTACCCACAACCTTCTGCACTTCATGCTTCTTAAATTCAATGTTAACCAGTTTTATTTCTTCTAATGCTGCAGCTTCCACTTTGGAGTGGACGAAATCCAATAAAGAAAATATGCCAATCTGTAAGGGAAAAGATGGCCATACCTTTTTTTGCACAACTTTGAGTTATTTTCTAATCCCGTCGAGTAAATTTTCTCGTGCGACCTCGCAGCACACCAGTCGGTTTGGTAAAAATTGAGGTAAAGCATATGGGATAATTGAACAACCTAACACTTTGATGTAAGAGAAGTGCTCCTCAATATACCAGTCTGCCATGTTATCCAAGTTACCCACAACTGTAACTGAAATTCTAGGAGGTGGGTGACCAAAAATAACAATGTGCATTGGCAACACTACCCAATTACAAATTTCATAAAAGAAATATTTCGCCTTGTCTTCCCAGACTTTTGAATGATAAATATGAATTGGTTATGCGCTACCTAGAGTACAACTCCATCCCATTAGCGGGAAATGCAACATGAAACAGATGGCATCCATAATATAAGATGACATAAAAAATGAAGTTGATTGCCCCTTGGCTTTCTCTGCCTGGTATTCTATAATCTCACTAGCCAAATTGTTCGACAATATATTGGCCCAGTTGAAAGAACAACCCTCTGTCACTGTGTGTATAATGGGTACCCATGGCAGAAAGAAATGGGTTGTGTTCTCTTTTCAATACATTTTGCACATCATCATGGCTATATACATGAAATGTGGTTGCAATGATGAGACTGAGTATATGTCATGAGAATCAGCTCTGAACTTTTCGGGGCGTCAGCACCAGTCCTTGATCAAATCCAGAAGATTTTTCTCATTTTGATCACACTCCTTCTTGCTGAAATTCTCTAGAAAACTGGTATTCTAAGTGAATTTTGATGTTGGAGACATCTTATACATCACCTATATGTGTTCCGGCCGAAATGACCCAACAACCACCTTCTAATAATTGAAAATAGTTCTAGTTGGTACATCCACATGATCTAGTGCCCATTTAATAATGTCATTGTAGGGTAAAAGACTTGGCCTTGTTGCTACCTTATGCATCTTTGCCTGAGCAATAGTCTTGTATTTGATAGATAAGTATTCCTTTTCGTTGTCGCTTGAATCATCAGGGCAGTTTACCAGCTCATACTGTAGGATGTTGAATACGTTCGTCCAGGTTTTAACTGTGTTTATACTTCTGGGTGAGGTATTAGAGATAACCTCTGAAACCTAGCCTGAACTCTCACTAGTCGCTTTAGATACTTTTCATGGCGGCATGGTAACAGTCCTAAAAAACAAACTTGTTATTTGTCACAGAAAACACACAGTTCTGAGTATCTCGTTAAGCAATCTCTGTGAAGACGAGAATGTAATTCAGAAAATGAAAAATCTTCTTTGCCTTAAGCATATCAATCTGCATAGACCCTTTCTAACAATGTGTTTAATTCCTTTATTCAAAAGATTTGGGTGATAAATAAGGATCTTATTTGAAATCATTTCCCCAAATCAACTATTAATGTCATTAATGGTCAATATTTCGTGATCTGGGAAAAGCGTAGAGATCATTTGAATTTACCCGCATTTCAAACCAATGTAAATTTTATAGGAGATAAGATTGTTCAATCGTGCTTAATCCTTAATCCATTTTGGGGTTTGGATTCCCATGCGATCTTATTTCGTTTCAAGTTATGATACCCGAATCACGATATCGCGAGTTGATCAATTAATATTAATCAAGTTTAACCCTTTAATTAATCATGATTAGTTACGAGTTTCGTGAATTTGGGTATCGGGATTTCAAGTTGCCATTCAAGACAAGATTCTCGAAACACGAAACTGTTATATGATTTAATTATCGTTAATCACTATTAATCGTTTAATTAACCTGGTTTAATTTTAAGCTAGTTTCACAATTTCGTATATTGGGACTTTGGTGGTCGCTCGAGGCAGGATCCCCGAATCGCGAAGTCGTGATGTGATTAGTTAGTACTAATCGCTTTTATTGCCTTAAATAACATGGCTTAAAACTTATCGAAGTTTGGCAATTTCGCCTGTCGGGACATTAAGACTCTTTATATGTTGTACTGTTAGGTCTTTGAAACCCCAAAACCTGATATTTTGAAGATTGTTTTTAGTGATTTGACCCTTTAACTATTGGGAGGCTCCATAACTTTCAATAAATTAGGATCATTGTATAAAATGGAAGACCTCATCAATGGTGATATCCAAGTGCGTGTTTGTCTTTATTTAACGAGAATTAAACCTATTTAAGTCTAAAGCTTAGAAAAATTAAATGTTTCAACATAGGCTCCATCTAGGGATCACGTCTCCCTGTGGGATAAGAAGAACAGTCGACCAAGTGCCTTTATTGGGTAAATGGAGTCATTATTGCATTTCAGTGAAACACATTCCAAAAGAGGTCAGACAAAAGGATTTAGGATTTCATCCTTATATCTGAAAACCCTCAAAACTTAATCATTCATTGATCTCGAGTTTAGGTTTATCAGTAGCTTCCTTTTCTTAAAAATAACTTTAGATTTGCTTAAGATAATCAAAACAACCTTAATCATTCTACCAGGATTAGTTCGATTTTGTCCGCATCAAGTTAAAGTAATTTCAATGTTTTTAATCATGGATTCTCATGTTAGCTTAGAATGTAGATCTAGTTGAAAAAAAACTAGTTACCAAAGAACATTTTAATTCATGTATAACAGCCTTGCAGATATTGTAGACATTTCTTCACTGCAAGCGAGCATGTTCAGTACCCCGGTGAAGTTATCTAATTTCCCACATTGAATTTCCTTTCACCACTTCAATTATTAATTTTGCATTTAAATGCTGAGATGAGGGAAATCATTTAATGAATTTCCTTTCATCATTTGTATTGGACCAGATGGGGGCAATCATTTTATGAATTTCCTTTCACCATCTGTCTTATATTTTTAAAACATGAAGTGGGGGAATCAATTTGTATGCATTATACCAGGGATGATATATGTTAATAATTTAACAATATAGGCATGTTAACTCACTTTGATTACTCTGGACTAATCCTCCTTTGACCTTCAAAACACCTTCGCCTACAGGGAAATTATCATGGGGAGTTTTTATTTTCCAGGGACTTTTCTTGAGCGAAACAAATTAATTTAAACCTATTAGAAGGGCTAAGATAGTTAGGATTAGCCTAGACATACTTTTTTTTTCAGTTGAAGTTAGAGGAATTATAAGAATTTTTTACCTATTCTCGTTTTGAAAATTCATTTATGAGTTTTCAAAGTTAAGGTGAGACCCTTTTTCCTCTGTGAAGACCATGGGATGGTATCAAGAATCACATGAAAATACAACCTTGAAAATGAGTGGGGAAAAGAATGAAGGTTTCAGATGTTTTGTTAAGTACGGTCACTCCCGTGCAAATTTTATACTCGATTCTTGAAACTTTTTCTTTAAGGTCTTCTTATTGCTTACTTTTTATTTCAAGTTTTATTTTATCCAAAGGAAACTCTTGGTAAATTGAAGTGTAATTTCCGTCCCTCTGGTTATAGATTGGGTGACAATATTTCTACATATGAGACCTCTATCATACTAAATGATATTCCTTTGGAAATTTAAACAAGGCAGAAGCTCATACCTTAGATTTACTCTTATATTTTCACCCAAGTAAAATATTTATTTGTCACATGTTTTGAGCGATAGCCAATGTTCTGATACATGAAGATCGGTTTCTAATGTCTCTGATCTCTTGCCTTTTTGCAAGTATCATGTATGACAGTAATATGAAGAATGCCAGGAATTAACGTGTAACAGAACCCCATGTGTCACTTATCTTGATATTTTTGTTTTTATGAAATCAATTAACCTAATTTTATTTACAGTGAAAGTAAAAACTTACCGAAAAAGTGAAAAAATGTGAATCAAAACAAAGAAAACAAATTGATATGTACAGTGAGGGTTTGGAAACCAATCATTGCATAAAAAGCTTCAGGTAACGCCCGTTGATAGGGGTGTTGAGGATTTTACCATCCATATTTTCTAACAAAAATGAATTCTTCCCTTCAGAAACTCTAACCTTGAAAGGTCCACACCATATATGGTCAAATTTTTCGTGATTTCCTAAGTCTTCCTTTCTAGCATCCCACCTTAAAACAAGGTCATCGGGGAGGAATTCCCTATCTTTAGATTTTTGGTCAAATGGGGCTTTCACGTTATCCTAATACTTCTGAATTTTTTCATCTACTTCAACCCTATTTTGTTGGACTTCAATCAGTTGATTTATTCTTCTAGTGACATGATTTGCCTCTTCCTTTTCATCTTTCCAGAGTTTCATTATAGGTAGAGCCAGGTTTATGGATAATACCACATCAGTCCCATACACCATTTGAAAAGGGGATGTCCCGATCGATTTCTTGGTGCCTATCTGATTCGCCCATAAAGCATATTTCAAATGCACATGTCAAGCTTTCTTATTTTTGTTCAACACTTTCTTAATTATGGTGATCAAGCTTTTATTTGATGATTCAGCTAATCCATTGCCTTGAGGATAGTACGTTATGGAATGGCCTAGTACAATATTGTACTTTTGGAAAAAACTGACCATCGCCATATATTTAAATGCCTGGGCATTATCTGTAACTATCTTCTGAGGGCAGCCAAATCTAGATAAAATATTTTCCTCCAAAAATTTTATCACCACCAAATCTGTAGCATTTCTGGTCGAAATGGCTTCTACCCATTTGGTGAAATAATTTGTAGCAGTCAGGATCCACTTGTGTTGCGCGCTAGAGTGTGGATTGATTTCACCGATAAAATCCAACCCCCGTTGTTGAAACAGGGCTTTTGTTTTAACTGGGACCAAAGGTAATGTTGGAAACTTCTGCTTGCCTGAAAATAGTTTACAGGGATTACAGGCTCTAACTTTGGAATTCACATCAGCAAATAATTTAGGCCAATAATATCCTTCTCTCGGGATTTTATAGGTCGTTGTTATCCATGCATGATGACCTCCACACACTCCTTCGTGAAATTCATTTATAACTCTCTCTGTTTCAGATTCTACCAAACAGCTCAGTAAAAATCCTAGAGGATCCTTCCAATATAAATGGTTATCCATGATACAATGTTTTACTACGTGCAACTTTAACATTCTAGATTTAAAAGGAGTCATATCACCTGGGCACTGCAGAGTTAGAAGGTAATAGACTATATCTTTATACCAAGCTGAAGAAGAGAACTTCTCCTCAATTTGAGTTATGGGTATTTGATCATCGAATTTGTCTATGTCCAGAAATCCTTCTCACTCTTGCAGGTTGTTTATTCCAAGCGCTCTAAAATTAGATTCGGCTAGTAACTTAGCTAAACCCTATCCTTTGACGAGCTTTGTTGGTTTCACCTCCAGATCAAATTCTTGAATTTTAGCAAGCCATCGGCCCCTCCTTCTGTCACTATCGGGTTGAACCAGTATATCTTTAACAGAACTGGTGGGTACATATGCAATAATTTTAGAATGTAGTACGTAGGTCCTAAAAGCCTTTAGGGCTTTCACCATCGCATAGGCCTTCTTTTCCATTATATCGTATCTCAGCTCTGCGTCTCTAAGGATTTTACTGAATAAATCTATTGGTTGTTTGAACCCTTCTTCGTTCTTTTGAAGGAGTACTGCGACAATTGTGTGTTCGGATGCGAATGAGAAAATTAAGAATTCTTTCAAATAATTTGGGCTTGCCAGCACCGATGCTTCACCTATGACCTTCTTGATGCACTCAATCGATGCTTTGGCTTCGATCGTCCATTTAACCTCTATGTCCTTCTTAATAATATATGTAATCAATTTCACAATTTCAGCGAAGTTTGGGATAAATCTTCTTAAAAAAATATTTTTTCCTAAAAATGACTGAATCTCTTTTCTATTTCTAAGAATATTGATAGTATCTATAGCTTCAACCTTTTTCGGGTCGATTTTAATTCCATCGTGAGATACTATATGTCCCAAGAGTTTACCTTCCTGCATTGCAAAGTGAGATTTCTTGGGGTTTAAAGACAAACCGAATTTGCGACATTTCTCAAACGTTTGTTTAAGGTGTACCAGGTGTTTTGCATCAGATTTAGAAAATATAGTTATATCATCAAGATAAATGACAACGAACTTATCTCTTTCACCGAAAAAGTCAATGTCCATAGCTCGTAAGAAAGTGGCACCTGCGTTCATCAAACCAAATGGAATTTTTTCATACATAAAGGTACCCCATGGGGTGTGAACCTGGTTTTTTATTTATCATCTTCGTGGACCGCAATTTGATTATAGCCCAAAAATCCATCAATCATGGACATTCTATTTTCCCTGACCACTTTTTCCAATACATGATCCATTTTAGGTAATGGATAATTATCTTTGAGGGATGATCTATTTAAATTTCTAAAATCTAGGCACGGCCTAATTTCGTCGTTCTTCTTTCTTACCAGTACTAGATTGGCTACCCACTCGGAGTATCTAAGTGGAACAATGATTTTAGCATCCAGGAGTTTCTTTACCTCCTTTTCTATTACAGGTAGTAGTATGGGATTTATCTTTCTGAGCTTCTGCCTAGACGATTTAACACCCTACTTCAGAGGAATGTTATGTTCAAGTATGGTGGTATCATAAGTTATTAATTCATCATAGGACCGGGAAAAAACGTCCTTGTACTGTTTGAGTAATTCGACATATTTTTTTTTACTTCAGGAGGAAGGTATTTAGATATTTTTACCAGCTTAGGAGTTTCCTTGGTGCCTACATCACAGTCTTCAAACTCTTCAGGCTAAGGCTATAAAGTAGATTTTAAGGGAATGTCATCATGATCGAATAATATCTCCAGAGGAATCAGACCCTTAGGGATCTATTTATTTTTTAGTACAAGCATGTGGTGATTTTGGATCTTATCTCGAAACTCCTGAGGATCTTCACCTTCCTGCATAATCCAAACAGGATCATTCTGATTTTCCTGATCAATATGGGTTTCAGCAAATTCGTCCACCATTTCTAAGAATTGTCTGAGTTGCTCATCATCTTTGAATACCTGCCAGTGTTGTATATTGTTTGGTATTGATGGTCTGTGCCTCATTTATATATGATATTTTAGTTTGAGAACAGTAGGAGGTATAAACGTTGCAACGTCTTTGGCCAAGGAATCCACCGGTTGATTTTCAACTCTGGGAATGTGGTGGATATTGAACGATGATAAAAAAAAATCTCAATCAGATCTCAGGCACAATTTTTGTAGGATCTCAACCTTGGGTGTTTGGCCTAGTACCGTTGCTTTATCTATTTTACGATCAATTCGGCATCACCATAAACTATCATGTTTTCAATTTGCAGTTTCCTGGCAACTTCTAATCCCAAGATCAGGGCTTCATATTCACATACATTATTGGTGTAATCGATATCCCACTGTAATCGATAAGAGAAATGAAAAATAAACCCATCCCTAGGTGCCACAAATAGCACTCCATCTCTTGCTCCTTCACATGATGAAGCACCATCGAAACACATTTTCCAAACTCCAATTTTATTTACATTTTCATTTGTTTTTTGTATTTTTTTTATGTATAATTTTCTTCTATACATTCTTCTAAATCATCATCGATCGATAGTATACAGTTTCCTAAATCCTGATATGTGACATACACAAGGTAATTATTCGGATTCAGTGGATCACTTACTGTATATGCCAGCCTCGTTTCTCTATACAGGCGAGTGAACTGTCCGTCGAAGATCGAGATTATGGTGTATGTCATGTCGAGTTGAAGGGATCCTCCAAGCTTAGTGCCCCAAGACCTGGATAACAACATACCATACTTCAGAGGTATATCAGCAACAACCACAACCATTAGAACACTTTTTACAGGAATTTGTGCAAGATTGACCACTAAATCTTTAATCATACCCAAACATTTAACTTTTGTCAAATCAAAAGAATAAAGATCTCTCTATGGTCTAGTAATTTCGAGACCAAGTCTATCAATGATAGCTTTAGGCATCACATTGTGGAAGGCTCCATAATCCAACATGCAATTATGGAGCAGATGATCATGCACAGTTAGTGTAATCTAGAAAGGAGCAACAGAATCTCTGGTACCTTCAAAACATGGACCAAACACTATATTAGGTTTATCATCTTCTAGATTTATAACGTCGGCCTGACTTTTGATATCTGAAAAATTTATCATTTTGGCAAAAAAATTTCTGTATGTAGGGTTTTTCGCCAATTCGACCAGAGGTACAGGAATCTTGATCTTATTAATCTCATTTTCAAGACTGAAATTTCCCGCTGCTTTATTAGCTTCTCTGGTTTGGGTCTTTATCTCCCTTCTTTCTGATTTATTGGTATGTGTTTCTTTTCTTTAAGCTATTTTTTCTTTCGCAGTCTGTGTTTCAGTTATTTTTGTTTTGACAGTCTGTGTTTTAGCCGTGGGTATTTTCACTACTCTTGTATTAGCAGTTGGTGTTTCTGTTGTTTTTGTCTTGGAAGACTGTGTGTCAATGGCCTTTGTTTTAATGGTCTGTCTTTCGGCATCTTTTATTGGTTTTACTTCATATGAGATATGAGAGATATTCGATATATTATTACAATTATGAGTGTTCCATATATAGGGAACACAAGGTGACCATCCATGAAAGGATCTGTCCCTTGAATAATCAATAACTATTTATTATTACTTATTATATATGATATTTAATAATCAATAATAATTATATTATTAATTATTATCTTTAGAGAATGTCTTCCTGATGTTGTATAAACATCAACACTCCCTCTCAATGAGGGAGACATTCTGCAACATGCCACTCTTGTCTTTGAAGTATACAAACTTCACCCTAGACTCATGACACTTGTCTGTCGGTCTTGGGAGACATCTCTCTCCCACCTGAACCGAGGAGAAACTCCTTCTACGGCTCTCCCTCTGAGCCAATTAACTCTCTCTAAGATTAGGCTCATTTGGGACCGCATGTAATAGCATAGCATCTTGAGTCTTTATCATTCATTGTCAAATCACCATGACCGGGACAAAGACCACACCAGGATCTTTCACCGAAGGCACACACCTATGAGTGAATGTCGGCTTGATGCTAACTGACACGTGGAAAGCACTTCAAGCACCTCGAGTCCATATTATTCCTTGTCATGATCAAGGAAGGTCTACGTCTGGGCCCATTTACCACAAGTGCACCTTTGTGATAAATGTATCCCATCTCCCTTGGTCTGCAGCCCAATATAGGAGAAGTTATGCCCGATGATGAAACAACAACACTCCCTCTTATCTAGGGAGGTATCTTTCCATATTAGTACACAACTATTGTCCAGAGACACGCAGTCTCCGCCAGTGGTACAAAACCACCATAGTAGTAAAAGATTTGTCACA
>SNQJ01S0109064.1:0-17410 GCA_010110895.2 Picea sitchensis
AAGAATTCTGCTTCTGCAAGCCCACTCAAGATAGCATTCATAGCCTTAGCATTGAAGCTAAATTCTAGTTTGTCATCCTTATTAGCTAGCACAACTGGCTTTACATAACCAGTATCTACCACATCCCAGGCATCTGCACCTAAATCCATTATGTAGGTTCTCATTCTAACTTTCCAAAAGGCAAAGTTTGTTCCATTGAACAGAGGGGCCTTATTGGTTGAATTTCCTTCATGGTTTCACATGTTTAAGCTCTAGGATCTACCCTTAGATAAAAAGGGGTTGGCTCTGATACCAATTGTTGGACAATTGAGAGGGGGGGTGAATCAGTTACTGTGCTTAAACAATTATGCTTCTTTTAAACTCTTTGCAGAAACAATGAGGGACAATCACAATAGTGTAGGGAAGTAAGCAATAACATATTCATCATCTGTCACACACACATGTGATACATAGAGACAGATATTTCCTGAGGAAACCCATAAAGGGTAAAAACCTATTTTTCTTTATATGATAAGTAATAGTTGCATTCTTTACATTATCATACATATGAGCACCAACTCATAATGAGGTTACAACCTCTGTTTTGCAAGTTTCTACTTGCTGAGAACACCAACTCTCTGTTTTCTCTATCACCCACTAGAAGGAAGCACCAACTCCCTGGTTTCTCTAGCACCAACTAGAAGGAAGCACCAACTCCGTGGTTTCTCTAGCACCAACTAGAAGGAAGCACCAACTCCCTGAGTGTTTCCAACACCAACTGGATGGAAGAACCAACTTCCAATCATACAGGAACCAACCTATATAAAAGAGAACGAGAGTTCTCCCTTGCACCACCCTACCACCCTGGTTTCTCTGGATACAACCAGATGGAAGCTACAACTCCCTATGTTCAAGAACCCACTTAAACCTATGAGGACAACAATCCTCCCTAACACCTCCCTTCCACCCTGAAATATAAATCTTTGCTACTAAAACTTATTACAATGATATGATGTTCAATAATGGCTTACCAGACTCATCACTATTCTGCTGCTTTTCGTTGCTCTATCTGCCTCATTTCCTTTCTGCACATATGACTTGCACTGTCTGTTCTTTTTCTTTTTATTCTTTGTGCACCATGTCCATTCACTCCACATTTCCTCTTCTGTGCAATTCAGTTGTTGCACTCTCCTCCTTCTTCACACATGAATCACCTTCACCAACAACAACCACAACAAATTCCTACAACAACAGCCACACTTCTCTTCGCTGTACCATGTATATATAGCTTATGTGCATCTTGTGCATGCAATATTCACATTGCCTCTGCATGCACACTCCACGCCAGATTCCTCTGCAAATTGAGTGCTCTGTCTGATCATCATCGTGACTCTTCAGCTTCTCTGGTCGTTTTCCACCATGCGTCCAACATCACTGGGTGTTCTGCTGAGATTTCTCAACCTCTCTGGTAATTGAGACTCTTCTTCTTCTCTGTGAAAGTCGAGCTCACCTTCTTTGTTTCTGTTACAGGCCTCAATGCCCATCTAGCTATCAATCGTCTCCACGGACATCTTTATCCCTCTTGAAGATTATCAGAGTCTCTTCACCTTCTCTGTCACTCAACCTCAACTGTCTTTGAGTCCTCTTTCTGAAACCATCAGTGGTCTCTGGCAGTTATACTATGTCATGCTACAGTTGCCCTCCGATCTTATTCAAATTCACTTGCACCGTTGGTTATGCAGCGAGAAAATCTGGACGGCCTGAATCTGTGCTCCCAGATCTACAGTCAGGATTGGATTTTGGAGCCCCCCTGCCATTCTATCTTTAAGTGGAGGGGGTGGGTCCAGAATTGGGATCGCATCTCTCGAGCGGTCAGGATTAAAGTACCCAGATCAATGACACTTATGCGATTTTGGACCCCCTTTGCCATTCTGCCTTTAATTAAAGGGGGGCGGTCGGGAATGGTGGGGTATCAAGGAAGGGCCCCATTCCTGTCATGTCACCTTTTGTATCGTTCTCCTCCCCACCAACCGTCTGTTCTCCACCTGACTGTGCGACAAGGCTCGTTCAATTTATCCCCTCCTTGTCCTTCAACATCTGTCCATCTCCTGATTACCGAAACTTTGAAGTGGTGTAAATCTGGTGACGTCACACGTGGATTGATACGTGTTGAATACTACCACGTGTCACTCTGATTCGTGACTTACATGTGTCTGAAATGTTGAATCAGTATGACACGTGTCATTACCTGGTTACACCACGTGTTCCTAGTTGATGTGGTATGGTGACGTGAGTCAAATCGACGATCTAGATGTGATCTTGATTCAATGGCTACGATTGAATCATGATTTCACGATTTCGACATTCTTGTTGCATTTGGTTCTTTGCCTCTCCATGTCGTGATCCTTGAAAGCCTGACATGGACTGGAATCAACGGTCCAGATTCAACCTTAATTTGATGGCTCAGATTACATCGTGATTTCGCATATCACGATATCTGGATTTTTGATGTCAATAATCTTTGACATGTCCAACTCTCGATCCCCGAAACTCTGACAAGGACTGGAATCAACTGTCCAGATTCAACGTTAATCTGACGGCTCAGATTAGATTGCAATTTTGCATATCAGGATTTCAATAGGTTAGGGAACCCTATTCCTTTGACTCTCCAGTCAGCAAAATGACGATCTATCTCCACGCGTCTTGCCTGTAAATGGATGGTCCTCCTTCTTTCAGGATTTTGTACGCTCGCTTCTCCTTGCACTTTAAAGAATGTGCAGGTTCTGCTTGATCCAACGATGGTCAGATCCCACGCTTGGATCTAACACCTGAGATCTATCCTCCTCTTTAGCGCACTTTTCTTATCTACATTCAGATCTGACGGCCATCAGGAATTCGGGATGAGATCCAACGATCACCGACACTTCTCCTCCAAGCTTACACTGTTCTTGTTTTTCCATCGATGCACACTCTGATCCTACCATCAATGACAAGCGTATTCCCTCTACAGCGTCTTCCCAAATTGCTTCTGATGCCCGTTTGTTACATTCTTCCTATAGTCATGCCATCTTCACTGTTGTACTTGCCATCAATGACAAGCATATGCTACATGTTAAACATTTGCCAACAAAGTTCAGCTGATGGCCTGGGTTCTGGTAAAAACCATGGCCAAGACTAGTGTACAGATTCTTCATGTGAGGAAACATCATCGACTGATTCCCAAAATAGGATGTAGATGGTTGGGTGTGCATTAAATTTGGAGGACTTTGGGAAGGGTTGCGCCATGCCGATCCCATGGGCATAGGCATAGTACCTTATCTGGGGTTCCATTGGTTGTGAAAATAATTGCCCCAAATCAGCATTCCTAATTAGGGAACTGACCCTTGCCAAGAATTCCAAGGTCCTGATGTGGAATAAGTTCCTGGGTTTCCCCCCCCATGCAGCAATAGTACCCTGCATAGGAATAGGTTGTTTGTAACCGAGGTCACCCCCATTTGGGAAAGTAGCTGATGAGAAAGCGTTGTTACCAAATGCACCGAACAAAGAAAATGTTTTCAAACCTACCGACATATTATGAGTAGGTGGTCCTTGACTCCCTGCTCCAAATAAACTATGGTGCATGGGTGGCCCAACAGATTGTTGGTGGGTGCCACCGATCAAAGGGGATGAAGGAGGTATATGACCTCCCTCGTAAGGGAAAATGTTAAAAGTACATGAAGTGCCCCCCATGTGTCCTTGCAGATGAAAATTAGAGCTCCCTGCCCCCAGACCTAAAGTCTATAAATTGGAGTACGAAAGTATAGGACTTGTACCTAAGCTAGGCATCCCGTATGAGAATGGAGGGCCTGTCGCACTCGGTGTGAAGGGGGCAGTGGCCATTGCAATAGATGGGATTGGACCACTGTTCGAGGTAGAGGAGAACAAGACCATGGTGGATCAGACCAGTGAAAGTGGGTTAGGAGGTGGAAAATTCCCTGTGGTGACAACTGTAGTGGGAATTGAAGAATTCCCAGAAGAAGTGGCAACATTTTTTTTCATTGTTGTGTGCAACACTGTCTAACACTCGTAAGGGTGAATCTGTATGATGATGGGTGTCGAAAGATCAATGGTGGGGGTTTTATATGGACCAAGATCTTTCGCTCCAAGGTCTAAAATGGTCGTTTCCTCTGGATGTTGTTCGGGTACAGTTTCCTATGACCTGATTTCTTCAAAACACCCTTGTTGGTCTAGCTTTCACCTTAGTGGTGGCGGAGGTGGCTCCAATGTAACCGGTGATAGGCCCAGAATCCTTTGTGACTGGAGAAGCTCATCATCCTCCACTATGTGAGA
The DNA here is from genome assembly GCA_010110895.2 of Picea sitchensis. Classification (NCBI taxonomy): domain Eukaryota; kingdom Viridiplantae; phylum Streptophyta; class Pinopsida; order Pinales; family Pinaceae; genus Picea; species Picea sitchensis. Next base: position 4,309 of record SNQJ01S0109064.1, read on the forward strand.
ATATCAAAGACACACTAGGGATTTCTATTCGTTCAAAAATCAACACACACTAAAAATATCCCTCAAAGCTAAAAGAAGCAAACACTAAACTAGTTGGAAGAATAGTTACAACAACCAACACTAGAGCAACTTACCGGTGCAAGTGAAACTTGAACACGGAAGCACCCTCTAGGTATACTCTGCAAAGCATGGCCTGATGTCTATCCTAGGTACTATGGTATACCCCAGTAGTCACCTATGTATGTCTCTACAAAAGATAGGCAACTAGGTTGCCAGTGCGTGAACAGTCACCAGGCGGGTACAGTCAAAAGTCGGGTAGACCACAATGAGCAGGGTATCAAGCCTAAAACTTGTCAAGGGTATCAAAATCAAGTGGTCTAGAAGACAAATGAGGACCTCGAATGGATTCGAGACCCATGAAGCTCCGTGGCAAATGCAATTGACGAAATCCCAAGACAAGCCCTCTATATGTGTTCTCCACTACGATTGGTCTAGCTTTGGAGGGGTTATCTCTGCTACCTTTCCACACATGATCTCATGTTTAGCCCTTATGTTAGAGGGGGGTACTAGATAACTTTCACGATACTATACTTTGACACTCCCTAACTCAGACTCCAACGTTTGATTTAATGGCCTTAAAGAGTTTCCTCTCCAACCTAATTGAAGGCCCTAACCCTAAACTAGTTGGTTGACCCTACAAACATATAAAGTCTAATGAATTTTAGATGTAGTGTTAATTTTTATGGCTTGTCTTAAGTCAAAGGTTATGAAAGTGAAACTAGTGATGTTTGAAAGACGAAAGAAAAATAAACATAAAGCTAGAAACAAAATAACTTCTCTTGACTCAAATCTTAAACAACTTTTCAAACTAAAAATTTTCTAAGATATTTGAAAAAAAAACTCAAAGAAAGATTTCAATCAACTACGAGCTACTTATGATCTAAGTAAACCATCAATAACTTATGAAAGAAAAGACTTTTCCCTGGTTACTAATGCAAAACAACACTATTTAACCAAACAAAGAAATATATATTTCTTTTTATTTGAATGCTCACAAAGCAAAAATGAAAAACATCAGCAAGTAAAAACCAAGAAAACCTCTGGCCTAAGCGTATATTGCAAAAATTCACTTTAAAAATAACCCACAAGCAAATTAAAACTAGACTCGCACACTTGTCTAAAAACTCTATAAAAAGAAAATTTTGAGGAAATTTTTTTAATGAAAAATAAAGCTATTGTTGTGATCAAACCTAAGTTACTGACTACTATGACAGAGACCCAAAAACCTGAGAGGTATAAATCTTGTCAAAGGAAAGGATGACTACCTCACCTTAAACAAAAATGTTCTCCACAGGCACGCTTGCTGACAGCTCAACAACAAGCGTTTGCATGCGAGTTGTGTATAGTCAGGGAATGTGTACACATGTCCTGGCCTTATATAGGCTGCATGTATCTATTAAACTCTTAGACAAATGAAAGGCCAATAAATCCAGCCCAGGAAGAGACTACTGGTACTGAGAACCTGGATCTCCTGAAGACTCAAACACTTACTTTAACAAAAAAAAGAAAACCATTCAAGGAAAACTTCATAGAACAAACCAATCTGAGGTGAAACCTAAGCTATAGACTGCAAAGAACCAAGACTGGAAAGAGTTCCAAAAAAACATAAAAATGATTGTTTCTGATAGGGGAGAGGATGATTTCCTCTCTAAAATAATTTTTCTGGAATCATACATGCGACTGACACTTCCTTAGCTAGCATGTACAAGCGGGTTGTGGGATGGTAGGGTGTGGGTACACGTGTGAAAACCTTATACAAGCTATGTGTACCTTTGTGGGTCTCGAAAAGAAAAAAAAATGCAGTCAAGAACAAAAAGAGAGATAACTTGTATGGAATACCAAAATCTCTATTAGCTCAAACTTTTGCAGAAACTTTAAAAACAAGAAATGAAACCAGTTATTAAAAATACCCAAGAGAAAACATTCCCATAAACCCTAGAGAATCCCCAGTGTGGTCGCCAATTCTGTTGTGGGTGGGAAATCCCTCCTATGGACTAGCACTAAGGGTTTTATCATGCATGCAAAAATGACCTAAAGATTCCTACTTTTTACCATCATCCCATGCCTCGACCCCCATTACTCATATGTAAATACAAGGCTCAAGAGATTAAATTGATGTACCTTATTCTTCATGTTTGATGTCGATCCCTTTTTTCACTTGGTCATTCTTTCACTACAACTCTCCTCCCAATGCTGACCTACATTCACTAAAGACAAACAAAGAAATCCACATACATTTGATCTATGAACTAACAGGTTAGAGATTTAATCAATCATACAATCAATATTGCAATAATGACAATCTCATATGGGAGGATGGGAAAAAAATTATTTTATTAACTTCACAATGATACCTTACAATGATAAAGTCAGCTACTGATCCTCGATCATGGTCCTGGGCTCTTCTTCCACTGTATTCCAAATTCTTTTCTCTATAATTCTTTTTGTACAAGTATGGTTAAAGGTTGGGACAAAGGGAATTCTCAATTGGGTATAGTTTCTTTACTATGATTCTCGTCTTTTCAAATGGGACCCCTAACCCTTTTTTTATAGGCTAGAAGAAGCTAGGTATTTGGTCGAGTGACCGGCCATGCATGGTCGAAAGGTTTAGTTAACTTACCCAAAACTATGTGTTCCATCAACAACTTTCCTTTTTTCATGCTTTTGTAGGTACACATAGTCTGTCTTGGGTCAGCTAGCATGTACACGCGTGCAGTAATGGAGTAGGGCATGTGGGCCTTTATAAAATGGGTTTTTAAGAAGAGTTGTTCAACAATGTTTTGGAAAAGAAGGAATCTGAGATGGCCTGATGCTAGGTAAGCATGTCTAGTGAAAATTAGCATTATAACAATGGTCGAAGGATAAAATCCATGGAATTCAGCAATACAATTTACTTTATATGCTTCAAAAAAGTCATGCATTAGGATTTGGGCCATAACACAAGTCCCAATTTCCTTTCTATGTGCCTAAATGACCACCATATATGCGGATTGCGCCTCTCTAATGAGTGTGACACATTAAGATGCATCACACTCATTAGAGAGGCACAATCCTCTTCATTAGATAGGCACTAGGGTATGGGGCCAACGTTGAAATTTCTTCAATATGTGCCTGTATGCATCAAAATTTGACATGGTTAGACTAGACACATGCCTTGACGATATGGGAGGGCTTCAAGACTCTAGGATATTTGATTTCCTGACCACATAATATTTCAGATTGTCCATGTTTTCAACAACGTTCATAATGGGGCATCTCATATTTTTCAAATGTTGTTGTTTCCATCCTTAGAATCTTTGTTGGAACTCTCTTGAAATGTCATTGAACTTCCAATTCAATCACCACAAATTTCATGCACCGACCCCGCATAGTGAGCACTAGTGAATGGGGACAACATTGAAATTTCCTCAATATGTGCCTGTATGCATTGAAATTTGACATGGTTAGACTAGACACGTGGCTTTACAGAATGGGAGGGTTTCAAGACTCAAGGATGTATGATGTCCCGAACACATAATCTTTGATATTGTCCATGTTTGCAAAAATGTTCATATTGGGCATAATGGGGATCATCTTTGAGATGTCATGGTACTACTCTTCCAGTGGGTGCACAATATCACAAGGATATATCTTATTTCCATCCTCCATTAGATGAGAAAGTCAATGGCAATTTTCTCTTGTGGATGAGTAGTTTGGTGACAACATTCTTTCAAGTTATAATTAGGTACACTTTTGTATTGAGTTGGATCATCACAATGCTACTCTAATTTCTTCCAACTATCACTGACTAGATACTTGGTTAAAGGTTTTCTAATTTTTCTAAAGGCATGGGGTTAAGGTATGGGAGGGTTTTGATACTTAAGGATGTTTGATGTCACTACATAATACTTGAGGGTTTGATTATTGAATTACCAAGTCGATTTGATGTCACAGAAGCTTCAATTCACCCACCAATATCATCTTGCACCGACCATTGATTGCTTTATGGGAAACCTAGTGGAGTATTGCCTTATCTCTTAAATAATTAATAAGCGACTATTTCATGGGAATGGGGTTAAAGGTTTTCTAATTTTACTTGCCTCTATGCTTATATACAACCATCTATCCCTCTTCCAAGTTTTTCTATTCCATCATTGTTGCATTAGTTTTGGTCATTTCTAAATTTGGATTATTGAGTAACTAAGGGGAATATAGTGTGGTGGTTATGTGAATAATGGTGAGAATTATCACAAGAGAATTTCCATGAGGTAGGAGAATGCATGAATGAATCACACTTATTGAAAATGTTTAAACTCCCTACTGATATAGGGATTTCTTTAATGTTGGAGGATATCAAAGATGTGTCATTATGACTAAGTGGACATATGTTGGTGAGAATGATGTCATCATATCATCATATTCACTCACAAATTCTTCATAGGATGATTTCATCAACTTATCATTTTTATTACTACTGCCATTCACCCACCACAAATGTCATCTTGCACTGACCCCACATAGTGAGCAATGAATGGAGACAATGTTAAAATTTCTTCAAACTATGAATGTATGCATCAAAACTTGACATGGTTAGACTAGACACATGGCTTTATGGGATGGGAGGGTTTCAATACTCAATGATGTATTATGTCCACACATAATCTTTGAGATTGTCCACATTTGCATCAACATTCATCATGTTGCACATGTCATTGTCATCATTCATCATTCCCTTCTATAGAATCATTGTCAGAACTATCTTGAAATTTGTCATGGAACTTCAAATACACCCATCACAAATTTCTTCCACCGACCCTGCAAAACGAGCAGTGAATGGGGCCAACATTGAAATGTTTTCAATATGTGCATGTATGCATCGAAATTTGACATGGTTAAACTAGATAGTTGCCTTGAAAGTATGGGAGGGTTTTGATACTTAAGGATGTTTGATGTCCCTGTATAATATTTGAGATCATCCATGTCTGCATCAAAGTTCAATATAGTGGATGTCTCATAGTGAGCATAGTCAATGGGGCCTGCCTTGAAGGTGAATGAGCATGGTGAAATTTCTTCCATTGACCCCACATAATGAGCAATGAATGGGGCCAATGTTGAGATTTCTTCAAAATGTGCATGTATGCATCGAAATTCAACATGGTTAGACTAGACACATGCCTTGATGGTATGGGAGGGTTTCAAGACTCAAGGAATATGTGTGATGTCTCAGCCACATAATTTTTGAGATCATCCATGTTTGAAACAACGTTCATAATGGGGCATCTCATATTTGTCAAATGTCATTGTTTCCATATGTAGAATCTTTGTTGCAACTCTCTTGATATGTCATGGAACTTCCAATTCAACCACCACAAATGTCATGCACTGACCCTGCATAGTGAGAAATATTGAATGGGGCCAATGTTGAAATTTCTTCAATATGTTCCTGTATGCATCAAACTTTTACATGGTTAGACTAGACACATGCCTTGACAGTATGGGAGGGTTTCAAGACTCAAGCATGTTTGATGTCCCGACCACATAATCTTTGAGATAATCCATGTTTTCAACAACGTTCATAATGGGCCATCTCATATTTGTCAAATGTCATTGTTTCCATCCATAGAATATTTGTTGGAACTCTCTTGAAATGTCATGGAACTTCTAATTCAACCATTGCAAATGTCATGCACCGACCCCACATAGTGAGCACTAGTGAATGGGGCCAACGTTGAATTTTTTTCAATATGTTCTTGTATGTATCAAAATTTGACATGGTTAGACTAGACACATGTCTTGACAGTATGGGAGGGTTTCATGACTCAAGGATGTATGATGTCCCAACCACATAATCTTTGAGATCGTCCATGTTTGAAACATTGTTCATAATGAGCGTCTCATTGTAAAATGTCGTTGTTTCCAACTGTAGAATCCTTGTTGGAAATCTCTTGAAATTTCATGGAACTTCCAATTCAACCACCAAAAATGTCATGCTCTGACCCCACATAGTGATCAGTGAATGGAGCCAATGTTAAAATTTCTTCAATATGTGCATGTATGCATCGAAATTTGACATGGTTAGACTAAACAAGTTCCTTAACAGTATGTGAGGGTTTCAAGACTCAAGGATGTATGATGTCATAAAGAAACATTTTGAAAAAAATTCAAAGTTGGCCCCATTCACAGGTCATTGTTTCCCATCATGTACTCTAGCCCTAGTACAATGTCTTTTAATAGTTGTTTCCTTTAAAATTTGATCGATCATAAAATTAAAATGAAACGATAAGATCCCTAGTACAATGTATTTTAATAGTTGTACTCTAGCCGAGAAGACCCACAAACCATTTTTGAAGTGTCGTTATTATATCAAACTTGTCACAACATCCATAAAATGCAACATATTTATAGATTTTATAACGTCACAATAACAACTATAATTAACCAAACCTAGTTTCCAGAACATCACAAACTACGACAACTATCTTCACAAACGTGGCAAGAGAGACGACCATGTCACAAACGTGGCAAGAGAGACGACTATGTGGTAAACGTGGAAAGAGAGATGACAACATGGCAAGAGAGACGACAATGTGGAAAGAGAGACGACAATGTGGAAAGAGAGACGTTAATGTGGCAATAGCAACATTATCGGGCAATATGGAAAAAAATTTAAAATTTCCTCTATTTTTCGACAGTATGGCCAATTTTTTCCATAACGTCGCAAATAGAAGGTCAAAATTTTTACAATATGTACTAGTGATTTATGGTGTTGTTCCATAATAAGCTTACAAATATATAATAACAATATTAACACAATCTATAACAATACCATTTCTAGGAAATTGGTATTGTAAAATTATAATAGTCTATAACATCAATATTGTTTAGTAAATCATCAAATATAAAATGCATTCAAATGCATATACATAGAAATAAAACAACCAATAATATTATTAATTTACAGGGAAAAATTGTAATAAAATTTACACGATCTAACGACACATAGTTATTCTCATGGTTGTAGTGTATATGTGGTTAATGCACCTAATTTATCTGATAAAATTAAAACCAACTAATTTATATTCACATTGTTAATAAAACATTAGAAACATTATATTAATTTTTTAAATAATATTACACTCTATGCAAATATATGTTTAGTGTTACCATACACCATTAAGTTGTTTTTGAATTTGATTTTAAACCATGATATTGCATCAAGTACTGAGTCCTTTTGTCAATTTCCAAATCCTTGTGTCAACTTGTCAATTGTATATTGACCCACCGATTGACCTTTTAATTGTAGATCGACCCATCCATCTTGTGTGAAGTTTGAGTACTTACGAGACAAGCTTGGCATAGACCAAAAGGACCTCCCTTTAAAGGGGCAGTGATTTTGATGATACTATGGTATCTTAAGCAACATCGGGTAGCTCAGTTAGGATTTTATATCCTAGGGGATTGATCATCCTTGGGAAGATATTGAAGGTCCGATGAGAATGGTATGTCAGAGTACCTGTGCATGTATATGCCAACTGTGGTTAGCAGTGGTAGCTCAATTAGGATTCTATATCCTCGGTAATCTTATGATTCCTGGGAGGATACCAAAGGTCCGCTAAGGATAGTCTGTCAGAGTACCACAAATGTTCTTTTTGATGCGCCTACCTCATTCTGTTGCCACATGTTGATGATGTTGTTTTTCCAGCTTTGTGTTTTTTATGTTGTTGTTCCAACTTTGTGTTGTCAATGTTGATTTTCCAACTTTGTGTTGTTTATGTTGTTGTTCCAGCTTTGTGTCATTGATGTTGATGTTCCATCTTCTTGTTGTTAATGTTGGTATTCCAACTTCATGTTGTTGTTGATGATGATTTTACTCCAGCTCCATGTTGTTGTTGTTGATGATGATGATGATGTTACTCCAGCTACATGTTGTTGTTGTTCATGATGATTTTACTCCAAATCCATGTTGCAGATGATGATGTTCAGTTTCTACTAATGTTGATGATGAGAACAAATTTCATTGATATATGGATATGATCGACAGTTTTCCTGATGTTGATGACGATGTCCCCTCCTCTTGATGATGTATTGAGTCTAGTTAGTTGTTATTAATGTTGTTAGTATAATACCCTTCTTGTTAATGGGGAGTGTTGAAATATTGTACTAGTGAAGAATATTCTACGTGAGAGAGTTGAATAATATTATTATATTATATTTAAGTAAGCCCTATTGTGCCTTAGTAAAAGTCAGCCTTATTGTGCCTTGAAATTTAAATGTAAATTAAGAGGGTAAAGTGATAGGTTGACCCAAACCTAATTATATGCTAGCCAAACCACTATTTATAAGGGAGGCCAGTGCCTCATTTGTACACACTCACCACACTAGCTTTGCAACTATTAAGAAGCGTGAAAGTCTTGGAGGAACTACTATTGTAGCTAAGTGTGAAATCAAGAAGGGTTGTTGGTCTATGTATTGGTATTTCTTGGTTAAGTGGTGTGCTACTCTTCCTAGTGAAGGAGTATAGGAGGATCTTATATTCATTATTTGGTCTATCTATATTGAGGAATTTTTGTTGGGTTTTCTCCCCCATGAGGGTTTCCCGGGACATTATGTCTATCTCTGTTGCTTCTTTGATTGAATCTCTTTCAATGAACTTATTTATACAACTAATGTACTAAATAATTGTAATACTAAAGGGGAACCATAATTTCTAGTTTTAACATGGTATCATAGTAGGCCTGAAAGAGACCAACTCACAGTTGATAAGAAGTGACTAGCCTCAACGCACCCTCTCCAAAATGCAGTTTTCAGTATTGCATCTACCGCATAATTAGGTTTTCTTCATAAACCCTAAGTGTGATGCTTTTCGTGTTTAAGGAGGACATTGGAGGAAGTAACCACATCTAGGAGCTTTCTCTACAAGGGTGCATCTAGTCCCTAGATCANAACATGGTATCATAGTAGGCCTGAAAGAGACCAACTCACAGTTGATAAGAAGTGACTAGCCTCAACGCACCCTCTCCAAAATGTAGTTTTCAGTATTGCATCTACCGCATAATTAGGTTTTCTTCATAAACCCTAAGTGTGATGCTTTTCGTGTTTAAGGAGGACATTGGAGGAAGTAACCACATCTAGGAGCTTTCTCTACAAGGGTGCATCTAGTCCCTAGATCATAATTCTAAAATATGAAGTTTGAGAAATTGGGGTCTCCTCATAAAACCCTAAGTTGTAGTTGCAGTACCAATTGTAGTTGCAGTTGTAGTACCAATTGTATTTGTAGTTGAAGAATTGGTTGTAGTATCAGTTCCTTCATGCCAGTTGCTTCATGTCATTTTGCAACACTAGCTATAGTGACAACACCAACTGTAGTACCAGTTTCATTGAAATTTGTTGTTAAGTGTTGGGAATAATTTTTATTGTGCTAGTGTTCCTTACCCTACCAAATATCCAACTAACTTTAAGGTACAAGTTGAAGCACTTTTTAAGTTTTAAAGGTTTTTTATTGCTTCCCACTGCTTCCATATGGTGCCACTACCTACTGAGGTATTTACTTACATATTTTTAAAATGTACCATTATTTTAAAGGGGTATTTGGAAGAGAAAGGATACTTTTTTCTAAACAATAATTGTAGATCCAGAGGGATCTCAGATCGAACACATTGAAAGGAACTATGCACCCTAGGTTTGAATACTTTTATATGCCTTTACTTGTTATGTAATTATTGTAATCTTATGAATATCCAAATTCATTTTGATCTATTGAATTTATCATACTAACCATTGAAGTTATCATAATAGGCATTAGTTATCATACTAACCATTAGTGTTGCTTCCTTTTCCTTCTTGCACACTTTTTATTTCTTGTTGCATGCTGCTTCCTTGGCCCATTCATTATCTTCCTACCTCGTTTGATGTGTTATTTACTTGGAATTTTATCTCAAAATAGTCTACTATAAAAGGCCTCCAGCACTAACCCATGGATTGTCTCGATCCACTCAGGCAGTGTGCACCTCCTGCACCAATTTCTCCAATTCTTGGAATCTTTCTAACATTTCTCTAGCACAAGTCTTCACCTGTGCGCTCTTATCTAAACTAGACTCTACAATATAAATTGTTAGATAATCCTTCATCATTTATTCATCCTCCAATGTAATACTTTCCATCTTCCCCTCAGTTGCATCCATTTCTCTTAATATCTTCTTTGGGTCTTGGAATAGTGGCTCCAACTAAGGCTACCTCGTGTTCTTCTCTCCCTACACAATTTTTAACCATGCCTGTATATTTGTGTGCTCATGTGAGATATTGAGCCTCTCCTTACTCTTCATATCCTTTTTCTTCTACTTCAACTCATACATTGATGAATTGACACTTTCCTCATTTTGTTCTAGTGCCTACAAATTTTCATGTTCTTATAGACTTGTCCAAATTTGGGCAATTTTGTCATATAAGTCTGCAATATCCTTAACACTATGTGTCATGTCCTATATGTTCCCTAGAGCCTCCTTCTCTCTCTTTGATCTCACCTTTGGTGGTGTTCTTGGGTTCAACTGTGCCATCAACTCTGTTATATGACTTGTAATGTTCCATTGCTTGCACGATCTTCCCAATTTTCTCCTTTATCTCTAAGTGTGTCCCTTATTGTGCATTGCTTAGAATTGACTTAAATAATTCTTCAATGCACTCCTCTATCTCGCTAATGCATTTATTTATATGGTCCTTCACAACCTGCGTTTCCTTGAGAATTATCTTCCATGTGTCCTTTATATCCTCACTAGTTTGTAACTCTTTCGCATGTGCAACTACTCTAGATTGGACTTATTGTGCGACACTAAATTGCAATTTTAAAATGATTTCATGCATATAATAGCCAAAGAAACTTACAAATGATCAATATCCTTTAGTTGGTTATGTGTTGTCTCCTCTTCTAACTGCAACATATCCTAAGTGATAGGAAAAATCTTACTCCCTGACGCTATGATCTATATTGTTTCATGTGTTGGGACTACATTTTCCTAAATAGTTTGTTGTGGGTACACCTTTTCTTTTTGTTATATTTAAATCAGGTGAAGTTGTGCCAACGTTTCCTTTATTTATGATCTCTTTTTTATTTCCTCTCTTTTCTTCTACATCATCGCATGACTCTACTACGCGGTATTGGACTTTTCTACCACCATCTCTGCATCATGTTTTGTTATAGTAAATTATAGGATATATTTATGATCCTTCAAATTTTTCCTCTATCCTCCTGCCTACAACATGGTTCTCTTCTATGGTAGAGTCTCTACTTTTGTTGAAGTTGTAGGTATATCTATATCTGGGATGTCTTCTTCTCCTTATTCCTCCTACATGGGAACCATTGTTTCCTTTTGTGTGCTTTCATTAGTTTTCTTCTTCAATTCTTCTCTTGTGTGGGTGGATTTGGAATGTTTTTCTGTTTTCTTGGTTTTCTTACTATTGCACCTCTTGCAAGCTTTTGCATCTTTCCTGGTGTTTGATGTAGGACTGTTGGTTTTTTGTGATGTGTCATCTTCTACTAGTTCTTTCCTTTATGTCCCTTCTTTGATTTCATTGGTACTTTCCACTCAGATGGCTACTCCTTCATGGCCCATTGAACTTCCTCTTCAGTGATCCAGTACCTCATCTACAACGAGTTCTTCTTTGGATCCTTTTTGACCTAGATCCATACATTGTGCCTTGAGACGTGAAAATATGTTATCTCCTTATGTTCCTCCACCACTTATAGTGGGATTCTCCATGTATCTACCACCTTTTCCTATATCTCCTCCAAGTACATCACAAATATTCTTGAGTTAGCCTTCCTTTATTTTGTGTTTGAGGTGTGCCAAAATGTTGCATATTTTTCTACACAATAGTTTCCTATCCTTTGAAAAAACATGTTGAATTTGGGGTGTCTCCATCCTACCAATGCTATGAGTATGATCAGCCACAAGTAATGAAACTTTGTCCCCAAGTCTTGGTCTTCTTTGCAGTCATCTAGAAATATGTTCACGAGGGATGGAATCAAACTAAGTAGATTCCACTTCATGCACCGCATGACTACTGTGATCACCCATGTTGGTGCCTCATGTTTACAACACTTCCTTAGCAATTTGCATGCCATTAGCTTTGGTTCCAGACTTGTCCTAGGTTCATTGATCCTATTAATCACAATTCCCCTGTGTTGAATTATTGTAACTAGAAAGAGTATTATATTTATTAGATCAATCCCGAAAAAGGGATTGATTATGTCAGGTATTGTAAATGACCAAATCCCCTTTTACAGATTGGTCAAACCCTAATTTTAATAGGCTAAATGAGAAGTCGGTGCTAGGATATATTAAAGTGGTTATAACCACCCAGAATATATTAAAGTGGTAATAAACACCCATATTCAGAAGTCGGCCCTGCCAATGAAAATACACCTCAGTTCAGCGCTTTCTAGATTGTATAAATAAGAGAGGATAGTGCCTCATTTTTTCACACATTTACTTGTTCATCATACCTCAAGTTTGGTGTTGTAGTTGGAGAAGAAGAGAGAGAAAGAGAGGCGCACTACTTGGGAGAGGAATTTATGTCTTGTTTGGTTTATTCTCTTGGCATTGTATTGGCTATCTATATTAAGGAAGTTTTTGTTCGGTTTTCTACCCCATGAGGGTTTCCCAGGATAAATGATGTGTCTCTTATGATTGTGTATTTCTTAGTGATCCTATATATGCTATGGTTATATCATTAATTGAAAAGAAACCTAATAATAGCTTAAAAATTAACACCCTGGACCATCTTACAATAGCATATTTTTTCTTCATTTTCTCTACCAGGGTCTTCTCCCTATTTTATCATCCTGATATTGCTCATGTTTCTCGCCATCAGTGGCCATACTTATGATATACGCAATTAGGTCTATGTCAATCAATACAGGCCTATCTAACCATAAATACCTCCATGTACTAATACCAATAATTGTTTGGCACAGTTATTCATGTCCATGTCGCATCCAAAATGAGGGATCTCTAGTAAGTTCATTATCGCTCTCCCTCTCCCTCTCACTCTCTCTCTCTCTCTCTCT
>SNQJ01S0109064.1:36556-48958 GCA_010110895.2 Picea sitchensis
CTATTGAGTCAAATATTTCTACTATACAAGATTTAGGGAATTTATATCACCAAGATTATTTTTCGTGTTCAATAGAAATGTTTTCTATTTACGCACAAAGGGATGATTATGCTTTAAATTTTCTTGGATATTTTCAAGAAGCTGATTTTGCAAAAGTTAATGATCAATTCCTGGAAGAAGAAGCTTTGATTCCAAAACACCTTTCTTCTCATATAACTGATAAGAAATATTTTTTTTCTTATGATGCCAAAATTGATAAGGAGTGTCAATAGTTTCTAGGACATCTTACTACTCCTAATTCTTATGATCTATTTAATATTTATGAGATGTATTTAGTTGAGAAAGAGGATAAAAGTGTTGTTAAGGTTGTATATTTAACATAGAAACAATTTGATCAACAATTTCATGAGGACATCAGATTAATTGTCCACGAAGAATCATATATCTCTTATGGTAGTTGTGTCTCCAAATTACAACCTGGTTTTGAGAAGAAAACTTTTCTATCAGCATGGATTAGACATAATAACAACAAATTAGTATATGCTTGTTTTAACACAGAACTTGAAAGGGGCATTAAAACATTTTATGAAGATCATATTTCAATTCAAGACCTAAATATCCATGGAGACAAATTACATCAATTTGTCTCCATGGATCAAAGCTACCAAATGTTACAAATTTCACTTTGACATCCATTTGCAGCTATGAATATAGATTGAATATGAAATTCGTGTTGCACATTTTTGTTCTTTCCATGTTTTCATACAATAAGGTATGTCAATCAACAAATTGCTTGAATGGTTACTATGGAGATATGCTTATACATGAGTAGAAAGTTTCAACAAATTAGAATAGGAGAATAAGCTCGCTTTTCCAGTAAGAATGGTATGTTAGAGTACCTATCCATGTATATGCCAACTGTGGTCAGTAGTGGTATCTCAATTAGGATTCTATATCCTAGGGGATATTATGATTCCTGGGAATATCCCAAAGGTCCACTAACGACTGTCTATCAGAATACCACAGATGTTGTTTTTGATGCACGTGCCTCATTCTGTTGCCACATGTTCATGATGATGTTGTTCCAGCTTTATGTTTTGATGTTCTTGTGCCAACTTTGTGTTATCATTGTTGATGTTCCAACTTCGTGTTGTTGATGTTGTTGTTACAAATTCATTTCGTTGAGGTTGATGTTCCGGCTTCTTGTTGTTAATGTTGGTGTTTTGGCTTCATGTTATTGTTGATGATGATGTTACTCTAGCTCCATGTTGTTGTTGATGATGATGATGTTACTCCAGCTACACATTTTTTTTGTTCATGATGATGTTACTCCAACTCCATGCTGTAGATGATAATGTTCATTTGCTACTGATGTTGATGATAAGAAAAAATTTCAATGATATATGGATATGACCAACAATTTTCCTGATGTTGATGACGATGTCCCCTCCTCTCGATGATCTATTGAGTCTAGTTAGTTTTTATTAATGCTTTTAGTAGAATACCCTTCTTGTTAATGGGGAGTGTTGAAATATTGTAACAATGAAGAATATTTGACATGAGAGAGTTGAATAATATTATTATATTATATTTAATTAGGCCCTGTTGTGACTTAGTAAAAGTTAGCCTTATTGTGCCTTGAAAGTTATATGTAAATTAAGAGGGCAAAGTGACAGGTTGAACCAGACCTAATTATAGGCTGGCCAAACCACTATTTATAAGGGAGGCCAGTGCCTCATTTGTACACACTCACCACACTAGCTTTGCAACTATTAAGAAGTGTGAAAGTATTGGAGGAACTACTACTGTAGATAAGTGTGACATCAAGGAGGCTTCTTGGTATATGTATTGGTATTTCTTGGTTAAGTGGTGTGCATTCCTAGTGAAGGAGTATAGGAGGATCTTATATTCAGTATTTGGTCTATCTATATTGAGGAAGTTTTGTTGGGTTTTCTCCCCCAGGAGGGGTTCCCAGGATATTATTTCTATCTCTATTGCTTCTTTGATTGAATATCTTTCAATGAACTTATTTATACAAATAATGTACTAAATGGCTGTAATACTAAAGGAGAACCACAATTTCTAGTTGTCTAAGAAAATTTTTAACTTGGTATCAGAGCAGGCTTGAAAGAGACCAACTCACAGTTGATAAGAAGTGACTAGCCTAAACGCACCCTCTCCAAAATCTAGTTTTCAGTATTGCAGCTACCGCATAATTAGGTTTTCTTCATAAACCCTAAGTGTGATGTTTTTTGTGTATAAGGAAGACATTGGAGGAAGTAACCACATCTAGGAGATTTCCCTAGGAGGGTGCATCAAGTCCTTGGATCAGAATTCTGAAATATGAAGTTTGAGAAATTAAGGTTTCCTCATAAAACCCTAAGTTGTAGTTGCATTACCAGTTGTAGTTTCACTTGTAGTACCAATTGCAGTTGTAGTTGAAGTGTCAATTGTAGTGTCATTTCCTTCATGCCAATTCCTTCATGTCAGTTTGCAATACCAACTATAATGCCAACACCAACAGCAGTACCAGTTTCATTGAAATTTGTTGTGAAATGTTGGGAATAATTTTTATTGTCCTAATGTGCCTTACCCTACCAAATCTCCAGCTAACTTTAAGGTAAGTTGAAGCACCTTTTAAGTTTTAAAGGTTTGTTATTGCTTTCCATTGCTTCCATATGGTGAAACTACCTACCGAGGTATTTACTTACATATTTTTAATCTGTATCATTATTTTAAAAGGGTATTTGGAAGAGAAAGGTCATTTTTTTCTAAACAACAATTGTAGATTTACAGGGATCTCAGATCCAACACATTGAAAAGAACTATGCACCGTAGGTTTGAATACCTTGATATGCCTTTACTTGTTATGGAATTATTGTAATATTATGAATATCCAAATTCATTTTGATCTATTGAATTTATAATACTAACCATTAGTCAAAATTAAAGTCAAAATTACATCAAAAGTTTGTCATACTCTGTGAGGCTAACCAATATCGCACCAAGCTCCACATATTGCGACCTCATCCTCAAATACAATCCATACATATCAACATAGATTCCATATGAGCTCCATAACTCTAAAAAAAAACTATTATTGCAACTCAAAATTGAGAATTGTTCTCAAAATGACCTCTCAATATACTCAAAAAGGTCGATCCCTCTTATCTACCTCATACATCATATTTATACAAAAATATGGGTAAAAACCATTTACATTGACTACCAAAACCCTAAATATAAGTGGACTCAACTTTTCCACATTCTAACTGCCTCTGCACACTAATCCACAATTTCGTTGCACTGATTTTCCTTTATTCTCGGCATGTTGGTTCATTTTCCTTCTTGCACACTTATTATTTCCTCTTGCACATTGATTCCTTGGTCCATGCCTTATCTTCCTACCTTCTTTGATGTGTTATTTCCTTGAAATTTGATCCCAAAATAGCTTACTATAACAAGCCTCCAACACTAACCCATGGATCATCTCGAGCCACTCAGGTAGTGTGCACCTCCTGCACCGATTTCTCCAATTCTCACCTATGCGCTCTTATCTAAAATAGACTCTACAATATAAATTGTTAGATAATACTTCATCATCTCTTCAACCTCCAACTTAATAGTTTCCATATTCCCCTTGGTTTCATCCATTTCTATTAATATCTTGTCTACATCTTGGAATAGTGGCTCCAACTGAGCCTACCTCACGTTCTTCTCTTCCTACACAATTTTTAACTCTGCTTGTATATTTTTGTTCTCCTGTGAGATCTTGAGCCTCTACTTACTCTTCATATCCTTTTTCTTCTACTTCAACTTGTACATTGATGAATTGACACTTTCCTCCTTTTGTTCTAGTGCCTACAACTTTTCATGTTCTTGCAGACTTGTCCAAATTTGTGCACTTTTCTCATATAAGCATGTAATCTCCTTAACACTATGTGACATGTCCTATATGTTCCCTATAGCCTCCTTCTCTCTATTCGATCTCACCTTTTCTGGTGTTCTTGGGTTCAACTGTGCCATCAACTCTGTTATATGACTTGTAATATTCCATTGGATGCACGATCTTCCCAATTTTATCCTTGATCTCTAAGTGTGTCCCTTCTTGTGCACTGTATAGAATTGAATTAAATAATTATTCAATGTGGTCCTCTATCTGGAAAATGCACTACTTTAACTGGTCCTTCTCAACCTGTATTTCCTTGAGAATTATCTTCAATGTGTCCTTTATATCCTCAGTCGTTTGTAACTCTATTACGTGTGCATCTACTCTAGATTGGACTTACTGTGTGACACTAACTTGCAATTTTTACAATGATTTGGTGGGGATATTAGCCAAATAAAATTCCAAATGATCAATCACCTTTAGTTTTTTATGCGTTGTATCCTTTTCTAACTACAACATATGCTAAGTGATAGTAAAAATCTTACTCCCTGACGCTATGATCTATATTGTTTCATGCACTGTGACTACATTTTCCTGAATAGTCTATTGTGGCTACGCCTTTTCTTTCTGTTATATTTCACTCAGGTGTAGTTGTGCCAATGTTTCCTTCATTTCTTATAATCTCTTTTTTATTTCCTCTCTTTTCTTCTCTACGTCGTCCCACGATTTTGCTATGTGGTATTGGACTTTTCTGCCACCATCTCTGCATCATATTTTGTTATAGTAAATTATAGGATATATTTATGAGCCTTCATATTTTTCCTCTGTCCTCCTTGTTTGCACCCAATTTGTCACTTGGTGAGCAAATAAAGTGTGCTTACATGCCCAGTTGGGTCTTGCTAAGCATGACAACTGTAGAGGAAAGGGTTAGAAAAAAGAACAACAAAACTATAAGCAAGAATTAAACTAAAACAAACTAAAACTATGAGCATATGGAAAAAGAAATAACAAAGACAACAAGACCAATATCACCAATGTTTTGAGCTGGTCTATTGATGAAATCAAAGCACAATGAAGAAAGGGAACTGTGGTTCCTTCACAATGAAGAAAGGGAACTGTGGTTCCTTCTTCCTCCAAAGGAAGGCTCTCGGGAGGCCCTCACAAAATTTCTCCTTACAATAAGAAAATGAGGATAGATTTTGGTGAAAGAACTCCAAGCACATTCACCAATGGAGAGGTGAATGGCTCAATGAAATGGTGCCAATGTGTTATTGTCAAGGAGTGAGTCCTTAAAACAATCTAGGCAGCATAACCTTACATGAAATTCCTTGAGAAAATGATGTTTCTTCATGGATTTTTATAGCATAGCATTGGGTGATTATGTAACTCCTTTGAGGTGTGAAAAGGGGCTCTTTAGGGCTTCATTAGGTCTTTGACCAGCCTACCATGCGGATTCAGCTCATATTTGATGGTCAAATCAGGTTGGGAGCTGGTCCATAAGTGGTTGGGAGGCTGACCAATTCAATAAATGCTCCATTTAGCAGGTGCGCGGGTTTTTGTGCTAACATTCGCGTGTCGTGCATGCATGCGCGCATTATATGTTCTTGTTCTGTGCATATGCGCACGTACCCATCTTTTGTAAAGCACCCTTCAATTATTGGTTACTTTGTATAGTTTTTGACCCTTTTGCAATGCTGTGAAATTAATCCAGTGCCATGAATGACTTCATTCCTCTTTTGACGATGTTGAGTTCTTGTCACCATGTGCGAACGAAATTTCGGTGATAACACTCCTACCTACAACATGGTTCTCTTCTATGGCAGAGTCTCTACTTGTGTTGAAGTTCTAGGTATATCTATATCTAGGATGTCTTCTTCTCCTTCTTCCTCCTACACGGGAACCATAATTTCCTTTTGTGTTCTTTCATTAGTTTTATTCTTTGGTTTTTCTCTTGTGTAGGTGGATTTGGGATTTTTTTATGTTGTCTTGGTTTTCTTACTATTGCACTGCTTGCACGCTTTTTCATCTTTCCTGGTGTTTGATGTGAGACTATTGGTTTTCTTTGATGTGTCATCTTCTACTGGTTTTTTCCTTTATGTCCCTTATTTGATGTCATTGGTACTTTTCATTCATCTGGCCAATCCTTCATGGAACATTGAACTTCCTCTTCAGTGATGTAGTACCTCATCTACAACTAGTTATTCTTTGGATCCTTTTTGACCTGGATCCATACATTGTGCCTTGAGACCTGAAAATATGTTATCTCCTTGTGTTCCTCCACCACTTCTAGTGGGATTCTCCATGTATCTACCACTTTTTCCTATATCTCCCCCAAGTACATCACAAATATTCTTGAGTTATCCTTCCTTTATTTTGTGTTTGAGGTGTGCCAAAATGTTCCATATTGTGCTACGCAACAGTTTCCTATCCTTTGAAAAAACATGCTAAATTTGGGGTGTCTGCATCCTACCAGTGCTATGAGTATGATCAATCACAAGTAATGAAACTTTGTCCCCAAGTCTTGTTCGTCCTTGGAGTCATCTATAAATAAGTTCACTAGGGATGAACTCAAACTAAGTAGAGTCCACTTTGTGCACTGTGTGACTACTGTGATCACCCATGTTGGTGCCTCCTCCTTACAACACTTCCTTAGCAATTTACATGCCATTATATTTGTTTCCAGACTTGTCCTAGGTTGATTGATCCTATTAATCACAATTCCCCCGTGTTCAATTATTTTAACTGCAAAGAGTATTCTATTTATTAGATCAATACCCTTTTGTGGATTAATTATGTCATGTATTGTAAATGACCAAATCCCCTTTTGTGTATTGGTCAAAACCTAATTTTAATAGGATAAATGATAAGTTGGTGCCAAAATATATTAAAGTGGTTATAACTAACCAAAATATATTAAAGTGGTTATAACCACCCAGATTGCGAATTCGGCCCTGCCAGTGAAAATACACCTTAGTTCAGCACCTACTAGATTGTACAAATAAGAGAGGCTAGTGCCTCATTTGTTCACACACTCACTTGTTCATCAAAGCGCAAGTTCGGAGATCTATTTGGAGAAGAAGAGAGAGAGAGAGGCACACTAATTGGGAGAGGAATTTCTATCGTGTTTGGTTTATTCTCCAACCATTGTATTGGCTCTCTATATTAAGGAAGTTTTTTTTGGGTTTTCTCCCCCATGAGGGTTTCCCAGGATAAATGATGTCTCTCTTGTGATTATGTATTTCTCAGTGATCCTATCTATGTTATGGTTATCTAGTTAATTGAAAAGAAACCTAATAATAGCTTAAAACTTAACACCCTGGACCCTCTCACCGTGCAATATTTTTTCTTCATTTCCTCTACGAGGGTCTTCTCCTTATTTTATTGTCCCGATATTTCTCAGGTTTCTCACCATCAGTCAGCATACTTGTGATCTGCTCAATTAGGTCTATGTCAATCAATACAGGCCTATATAACCATAAATACCTCCATGTACTAATACCAATAATTGTTTGATGCAGTTATTCACGTCCATGTTGCATTCAAAATGAGGGATCTCTAGTAAGTTCATTATCCCTAGGTTCTATAAACCTATTATCCACTACTTTTGTTCAAGTATTAGTACTGATGTCGCACTGATCGCTTTGATTTACATGTATATTTGCAGATACAATTCATGAAATTTGTCTTTATCTACTACATCATGCTCTGAATACGTTAGTTTTTCTACACATCCTATAATATTAGGTACAACTGTCACTCCTTCTAGAATGCAAGGTAATGTTATCGTGACTTCTGGTTATTTGTGCAGCGATATCTGCAACATATGTTTCCCCTTTCCCTTTCTCGTCACAGTGGATGGCCTTGCTTCCTGACACCCATCCTCTTCTGACTCTGCATCTAACTCTGTCTTGCTTGTAACATCTTCTACTTGCACCTTTCCTTTGTTTTTGGTGTTGGTTATGTTACTAGTTCTTGTATTGGTTTAGTGTTTGATGAGACTTTGTTCTTTCCTCATCATCCCCATTTGTATGTTGTGATGCTCCTAGACCCAACTACTTCATAGTGTGGTTGTGTTATTCCATACTTGAATCCACATTCATATACTACATCTCCTTTTATTCAACCTAAGTTGGGCTAATTAGTAAGTGATGGAATTGTTTCCATGTCCATGACTTCTACCACCTTTGGATAACTGGTTGCCATGACTTCTACGACCTTTGGATAACTGGTTTCTCTATGTTTTTTCTCGACTTCTTCTCCTTAGATCTTGTTCTCTCTAAGTCACAATGAGGTGTTCTTTTAAAGTTTCTTCATTTTATAAGTCCCTTCACAAATTCTCTATCATATTCTACTTTTATGTATCCTACTTTACCACCTTTCTTCTTTTTCTAGTCATTCTCCATCTCGGCGTGAAGTGTTCAGTTTTTTGGTATGGCATTTTCTTGAATTCTGTTGCACCAAATCTCTCTCTCTCTCTCTCTCTCTCTCTCTCTCCCCATCCCTCTCGCACTCTCTCTCTCCCTCCCTCCATAGTTATATCTCTCTAAGTCCTTCCCTCTCTCTCTCTCTCTATACCTCTCTCTCTCTCTCCCCCTCCTGTTAACACTGAGTAAATTGTTTTGGTTGAGGATACAACCTACAAAGTTAACCACAAGCCTGTTTAGAATTGAGTACTAGCCTACTCAGTTCATAGAGGGCTATCTCTTTTAACTTATTCTTTGATAGATTGGTTTTATTGATAAAACAATTGCTACATTTTAAATTTTAGAGTGGATTTAATAAAGTTTTGTTGGCAAGGAGGAGAAGGATGTTTTTGGGCTATCGAGTCAAATGTTGAAAATGAATGAAACTAATGTATGGTAGATAGAACCTCTTAGAGGAACAAAGGATAAATTAGGTGGATGAAACCTTAAGTTTTGAATTTGTTGTAGGAGCTGAAAGAGAAAAAAGGAAACACATAACAAAATTATAGAACCGTATAGAGAATTATGACAAAGTTAGGAAGAAAGGAAATTCTTTGAGTCTAGAGCACCATTTAGATGAATTCTTCACTCTTAAATATCAACTTAAACAGAGGAAATAATGAGATGCAAGCAGGGACATAGGATATACATACAAAATATAATAAACACACTATCAACTCATCACCATTAGAATATTTTTCATGAAGGTTCAATACTTCTGCATTTTCATTTCATTCAGATTCAAAAATTTACAATGAAGATAAAAAATACTATAGTTCTTCCAACTCCCCCTTTTAAATCAAAATGATCAAATATATATAATCCCATTTTCTAAACTAGGATACTAGGAGTCGATCTCCAACTCACTACAATAGTGGATCTGGTTGCACTGGAAGAAAACAACCCCAAAATGAATTTACTAAAAATAGTAAGTATGTTTTTACCATATTTAATTCAAAATAAAATGTATCTTATACAATGAAAGATCTAGGAAAAAATCAATTATAATGTGTGGATCAGTCATCGGGTGCATCTGGATACCCCTTTGATGCAATTGGTGTGTTGTTAGGTAGCCATGTCACCTTTGCATAACATACTGGAGCTAGCTCTATGAAAATGCTACCTACAACATTTGCGTAGAACGATTTGTTTTCTTGAAACTTGTGAAGATCTAAGTGGAAGCTACCAATTTGAAACCTGATTTGACCTCCAGTGTGGTACATAAATCATTTTGTATTGTACTTTTCAATCATAGGTGTCTACAACATTTGCGTAGCGCGAGCTCACTATGCAACTAATGTGTATGCATATTTATCAGTCAAACTACAACTAAGATCAAGAGTGTTCCTCATACTTTCATATTTGTTTGAATCAGAGACACAAAGATTTAAAAAAATATGTTTCTTATAGTAATATGTTAAATCTTGCTATTTTTCTTCCTCCTTTAATCAACATTTAGGTTGCAACTGTAATGGATTTTTTCCCCAAAAATGCAAAATAGTGAGTTTCCTCCCTTCATATTTCGGCTACTTTTGCAGGTAGCTCTAGTTTTGTTCTAGTTTCATCAATCGATCAAAACCTTTGTTTAATATGCCTATTTTCCTTCCTTAGTGTTAATACCTACACTTTCAAATTTCCCACCTTCCTGAACAAGGATGCATTTCTCTTCAATTTTGACTAGGCATTGGAAAGGGTTTCAAAGGCATTTTCTCTAGCTAGTTTGTATTCTTTAAAATGTTTCATGGATCTATCATCTAATATTCTATTTTCTTCCATGAGCTTCATTATTTTATCTTGAATATTTTATCTTCAGCTTCTCTTAGCTGCTTATTCAACCATCTTATTCTTTTTTCTCCTTTTGTGGTTGAAGTAGAAGGTTTATCACTTGCTGTTATATTTCCTCGTATCTATGAACTTTTCTTCCTAGCTAAGTATATTGTCAGAGGAGATGTAGGCTTGGCCAAAAATATGGTCTCAGGTTTGTGCATGAACTCCTTCCCCTTTGACATTTCTTGCATGGGGTCTGTATTGTTCAGTGGTGTTTGTTCCTCAAAACCTCTCTCAGCTAGCCTCCTCTTCAACTCTCTACTCTCTTGATAAAACTGAGAAATCACATGTTGAGCCTCTATGAATTGTTGTTTCATTCCCCTAAATTGTGAGTCTTTATCTCATGCTTTGGTTTGGCCTTCATCCATCTCTCAAATTGCAAACTCAACATATTTTGTCTGCACTATAGGTGTAGGAATTATTCTAGCTACTGACCTTGTGGTTGGCCTTCTAAGTGTCTAGGTCTCTTTTGGTTCATTGGTAAATAATAGCTTCCTAAAAATTTTTGGAGTTGGCTAGCTTGGAGGAGAGCCTTCAACTTCTGTTCCATTTCCTTTCTCTATAGAAATTTCTCCCTTTTGACCTAAGAAGCTAGGAGATAATATTTTTGCAAATAATGGGGTATCTCTTTTGGGGTCCAGGGGAATATTGGCTGATGATAAGAAAACTAGTAGATTCACTAAGGAAAATTGGAACAAGCTACTATTACATTGGTCAACCCTACGCTTAGACCTTATGTTCCATATTTCCTAAGCTTCTATACAGGTAAAAAGTTTAGCTGAGAGAATATTTTCTTGTGAAGTGCATGAGGAGTCTCAAACGGTATTGGTATACCCTATAAAACCTACCCTCACAAGTAAAATATGTTTGTATGACCCTCAACAACTTATCATAGGGATCTATCACATACGCTCTAGGAATGGTGGCTCCTATATTTTGATTTCTATATTTAGTCTTTAGGAAATCAATGTAAAACACAGAATCCAATGGAATAACTTTAAAGCATCTTTCCCCTAGGATTGGGATCTTTGTAGAAACAACTATTTTCGCTTCTCACACTAGGAATATGACCCCAAAAACTATTTCCTGGACACCATTGTAGTTGAGGGAAAAATCCTTTGTAAGATATTAGTTATATCCTTGAGTTTTATCATAAAATAGAATTCACCTTACCTGCTCAAAAGAAACTATGAACGCAGGATCTGAGTTCACCAAACTAAGTGTTTATGGCTCATACCTTAACACATTCCCTCCTCTTTGATTCTTCTTCTCTTGTGTTGTCATAGGCGAATGAATATTTGTTCAAGATGGATGTGAATCTGTGGTAGGAGGAGAAGTTCTCAAACCCTAGTAGGTAACTTTGGACAAAAAGATTGATAGAGCTAGGGCTTGCTTTAAAATAATATGAAAATCCTTTCTCTAGGAGAGGCATGTTACTTATCGAGGTATCAATTCATGGGTAATCAGGTTTTAAATGTGTTTATTACAACTGGTGATAGGATATGAGATGAGAAGTGAGAAAATCAGCACTGGGATTTGCGTAGCAAGGAGCATAGGACAACAGTTTCATAGCACGAGAGACTACATAACATTTGCATACTGCGAAACAGGATTTGCGTAGCATGAGATTTTTGAGTTTGCTCGAGAGGGAAGAAACTAGTTTGCAGGTCTAAAATGCATGCAGAGGGATTAAATATGATGGAGAAGGATGTAGGATTTGATGTGGAGAGGTTTTGAGAGGGAATAGTACATGTTTGAAGTGAAAAGACCCAAATTTTGATCATTCTAAGGTACACATTACATAAAGAACTGTCAAGCACTTTCACTAACTTCATTACATGTGATCATGCTCATTAATATGCTTTCACAAGACCTCCCTCCTAAACTTATGAATTCAAATATGACATACCATTTCCCTGATATGAAGTCATTTTGGACTTCAAAACAAGGATCCTTACAAAATATTTCATGATGACAAACAACCCATGCAGATTATAATGACTTCTTAACCTTCATAATATGTGATGATATACACAAACAATTGACTCAGACTTGTGATTTCAACTCTTATTTGAAATTCACCTTACCCTGTATTTTAACAATGACGAAAGGCTTCTTCAGCCATCCCATGAATCCCTATATACATAAACTATGACTCAATTTAGGAATTCCTTGGTCTTCCTAATAAAATGGCAAAACTTCCCCCTTCCCCTCACCCCCTCT
>SNQJ01S0109064.1:50175-61286 GCA_010110895.2 Picea sitchensis
TCTCTCTCTCTCTCTCTCTCTCTCTCTCTCTCTCCTATACCTCTCTCTCTCTCTCCCCCTCCTGTTAACACTGAGTAAATTGTTTTGGCTGAGGATACAACCTACAAGGTTAACCACAAACCTGTTTAGAATTGAGTACTAGCCTACTCAATTCATAGAGGGCTCTCTCTTGTCACTTAGTCTTTGATAGATGGTTTTTCTTGATAAAACAATGGCTACATTTTAAATTTTAGAGTGGATTTAATAAAGTTTTGTTGGCAGGAGGAGAAGGATGTTTTTTGGGCTATCAAGTCAAATGTTGAAAATGAATGAAACTAATGTATGGTAGATAGAACCTCTTAGGGGAACAAAGGATAAATTAGGTGGATGAAACCTTCAGTTTTGAATTTTTTGTAGGGGGTGAAAGAGGAAAAAGGAAACACATAACAAAATCATAGTACCATATAGAGGAATTACAACCGAGTTAGCAAGAAAGGATAGATTTTAAATTCTTTGAGTCTAGAGCACCATTTAGATGAATTCTACACTCTTAAATATCAATTTAAACAGAGGAAAAAATGAGATGCAAGTGGGGACACAAGAGATACATACAAAATATAAGAAACACAGTATCAACTCATCACCATTAGAATATTTTTCATGAAGGTTCAATACTTTTGCATTTTCATTTAATTCAGATTCAAAAATTTACAATGAAGATAAAAATTACTATAGTTCTTCCAACTCCCCCTTTAACATCAAAATGATAATATATATATAATCCTATTTGCTAAACTAGGCTACGAGGAGTCATGCTTCAACTCACTACAATAGTGGATCTCATCACCATTAGAATATTCATACAAAATATAAGAAACACACTATCAACTCATCACCATTAGAATATTTTTCATGAAGGTTCAATACTTCTGCATTTTCATTTAATTCAGATTCAAAAATTTACAATGAAGATAAAAAATACTATAGTTCTTCCAACTCCCCCTTTTACATCAAAATGATCATAAATATATAATCCAATTTTCTAAACTAGGCTATGAGGAGTCGAGCTCCAACTCACTACAATAGTGGACCGGGTTACATTGGAAGACAACAACCCCAAAATGAATTTACTAAAAATAGTAAGTATGTTTTTACCATATTTAATTCAAAATAAAATGTATTTTATACAATCAAAGATCTGAGAAAAAATTGATTATAATGTGTGGATCAATCATCAGGTGCATCTGGATACCCCTTTGATATAATAGGTGTGTTGTTAGGTAGCCATGTCACCTTTGCACAGAATACTGGAGCTAGCTCTATGCAAATGCTACCTACAACATTTGCGTAGAACAGGTGGTTTTCTTGAAACTTGTGTAGATCCAAGTGGAAGCTACCAATTTGAAACCTGATTTGACCTCCAATGTGGTACATAAATCATTTTGTACTATACTTTTCAATCATATGTGTCTACAACATTTGCGTAGCGCGAGCTCACTATGCAACTAATGTGTATGCATGTTTATTAGTCAAACTACAACTAAGATCAAGAGGGTTCCTCATACTTTCATATTTGTTTGAATCATAGATGCAGGGATTTAAAAAAATATGTTTCTTATATTAATATGTTAAATCTTTCCATTTTTCTTCCTCCTTTAATCACCATTTAGGTTACAACTGTAATGGATTTTTTCCCCGAAAATGCAAAATTGTGAGTTTCCTCCCTTCATATTTCGGCTACTTTTACAAGTAGCTCTAGTTTTGTTCTAGTTTCATCATTCAATCAAAACCTTTGTTTAATATGCCTATTTTCCTTCCTTAGTGTTAATACCTACAATTTCAAATTTCCCATCTTCTTGAACAAGGATGCATTTCTCTTCAATTTTGACTAGGTATGGAGAGGGTTTCAAAGGCATTTTCTCTAACTGGTTTGCATTCTTTAAAATGTTTTATGGATCTATCATCTGATATTCTCTTTTCTT
This sequence comes from Picea sitchensis, assembly GCA_010110895.2. Taxonomy (NCBI): domain Eukaryota; kingdom Viridiplantae; phylum Streptophyta; class Pinopsida; order Pinales; family Pinaceae; genus Picea; species Picea sitchensis. The sequence continues at coordinate 52,137 of SNQJ01S0109064.1, forward strand.
CGCCGAGGTTGATTATTTTATCTTGAATATTTTATCTTGAGCTTCTCTTAGCTTCTTATTCAACCATCTTATTCTTTTCTCTCCTTTTGTGGTTGAAGTAGAAGGTCTCTCACATGCTACTATATTTCCTCGTATCTATGAACTCTTCTTCCTAGTTAAGGATCTTGTAAGAGGAGATGTAGGCTTGGACAAAACTATGGTCTCAGGTTTGTGCATGAAATCATTCCCCTTTGACATTTCTTGCATGGGGTATGTATTGTTCTGTGGTGTTTGTTCCTCAGAACCTCTCTCAGCTAGCTTCCTCTTCAACTCTCTACTCTCTTGATAAAAATGAGAAATCACATGCTAAGCCTCTATGAGTTGTTGTTTCATTCCCCTAAATTGTGAGTCTTTATCTCATGCTTTGGTTTGGCCTTCATCCATCTCCTGAGCTGCAACCTCAACATATTTTGTCTGCACTGTAGGTGTAGGAATTATTCTAGCTACTAACCTTATGGTTGGCTTTCTCGGTGTCTGGGTCTCTTTTGGTTCATTGGTAAATAATAGCTTCCTAACCATTTTTGGAGCTGGCTGGCTTGGAGGAGAGCCTTCATCTTCCTTTCCTTTTCCTTTCTCTGTAGCACTTTCTCCCTTAGCTAGGAGACAATATTTCAGCAGATAATGGGGTATCTCTTTTGGGGTCCAGGGGAATATTATATGAGGATACGAAAACTAGTAGCTTCACTAAGGAAAATTGGAACAAGCTACTATTAAATTGGTCAACTCTAGGCTTGGACCTTGTGTTCCATCTTTCCTTCCTAAGATTCTATACAGGTAAAAAGGTAAGTTGAGAGGAATTTTGCTTGAAGTGCATGAGGAGTCTCGGTACTGGTATACCCTATCAAACCTACCCTCACAAGTAAAATATGTTTGTATGACCCTCAACAACTTATCATAGGGATCTATCACATACACTCTAGGAATGGTAGCTCCTATCTTTTCATTTCTATAGTTAGTCTAAATGTAAAACACAAAATCCAATGGAATAACTTTAAACCATCTTTCCCCTAGGATTGGGATCTTTGTAGAAACAACTACTTTCCATTCTCACACTAGGAATAAGACCCCGACAACTATTTCCTGGACACCATTGTAGTTGAGGAAAAAATCCTTTGTAAGCTATTAGTTATATCCTTGAATTTTCTCATAAAATATAATGCACCTCACCTGCCCAATAGAAACTCTGAACACAGGATCTGAGTTCACTAAACTAAGTATTTGTGGCTCATACCATAACACATTCCCTCCTCTTTGATTCTTCTTCTCCTATGTTGTCATATGTGAATGAATATATGTTCATGATGGATGTGAATCTGTGGTAGGAGGAGAAGTGCTCAAACCCTAGTAGCTAAGTTTGGACAACAAGATTGACAGAGCTAGCGCTTGTTTCAAAATAATATGAAAATTCTTTCTCTAGGAGAGGCATGTTACATAGCCAGGTATCAATTCATGGGTAATCAATTTTTAAATGTGTTTATCAAAACTGGTGACTGGATATGAGACGAGGAGTGAGAAAATCATCACTGGGATTTTCATAGCGAGGAACACAGGACAACAATTTCACAGCGCGAGAGTCTACATAACATTTGCATAGCGCGAAACAGGGTTTGCGTAGCACAATATTTCTGAGTTTGCTCGAGAGGGAAGAAACCAGTTTGTAGGTCTAAAATGCATGCAAAGGGATTGAACATGATGGAGAAGGATGTAGGATTTTATGTGGAGAGGTTTTGAGAGGGTATAGTACCTGTTTGAAGTGAAAAGACCCTTTATATTATTTAAGTGACTTGCAGAAAATGCCCAAATTTTGATCCTTCTAAGGTACACATGACATATGATTTTATGTGGAGAGGTTTTGAGAGGGTATAGTACCTGTTTGAAGTGAAAGACCCTTTATATTATTTAAGTGACTTGCACAACACAATTTTGATCCTTCTAAGGTACACATGACATAAAGAACTATCAAGCACTTTCACTAACTTCATTGCATGTGATCATGCTCATTAATATACTTTCACAAGACCTCCCTCCTAAACTTATGACTTCAAATATAACATATCATTTCCCTTATATGAAGTCATTTTTGACTTCAAAACAAGGATCCTTGTACATTTCATGATGACAAACAACCCATGCACCTTATAATGAATTATTAACCTTCATAATATGTGATGATATACACAAACAATTGACTGACTTGTGATTTTAAATCTTATTTGACATGCACCTTACCCTGTATTTCATCGGTGACCTAAGACTTCTTGATCCATCCCGTGAATCCCTATATACACAAACTATAACTTAATTTACGAATTCCTTGGTCTTTCTAATACCATGGCATGACTTTGAAAACTTTAGACAAAACCTAATTATTATCCTAAATATATTGGTGCTAACACCTCCCTCCCCCTCCCCCTCTACTCCTCTCTCTCTCTTCATGAACCTCTTCCTCCCCCCCCTCTCTCTCTCTTCATGAACCTCACCTCTCTCTCTCCATTTACTCCTCCCACTTCCTCCCTCCCCACTCTCCCCTCTCTACCTATCACCCTCACCCTCTCCCACTCCATCTCCCTCCCACTCTCTCTCTCTCTTGTGTCCTCCTCTCCCTCTCCTCCCCCTCTCCACCTCTCTCTCCCCATTGCCCCACCTCTTCACCTCCACTTCCCTCTCCTTTCTCTCTCCCTCTCTCTATATCTCCCTCTCTCCTTGCCTCCCTCTTCTCCCCTCTTTCTCCCTTCCTCTCCCCTCCACCTCTTCCCTCTCCCTCTCCCTCTCTCCCCTCAATCTTCTCTCTCCCTTCCTAACCTCCCTCTTCTCTCTCCCATCTCCCCTCCCCTTCCCTCTCTCTCTCTCTCTCCTCCCCCTCCTTGCCCTCCCCTCCCTCTCTTCTCTCTCCTCCCTCCATATCTCTTCATCCCTTCTTTCACCCTCTATCTCTCTCGATATCCTTCCTCTCTTCTTCTCTCTCTCTCACCATCATTTCATTATTTGTCTATATATCTCCTCCTCTCTCTCTCACTCACTTCATTCTTTGTCTATATCTCTCCTCCACCCTTTCCTCTCTCTCTCTCTCTCTCTCTCTCTCGCTTTGCCCCCACTTCTATCCTCCGTTTATGTCTCCCCTCTCCCTCTCCCACCTCCCCTTCTCCCCCCCTCTTTCCTCCCTCTCCTCGTCCCTCCCCCCATCCTCTCCCCGTCCTCTCTCTTCTCCCCATCTTCTCTCTTCCCATCCACCTATATCTCTCTCTATCCCTCACTATCTCTCCCTTCTCCCTCTCCCCCTCTTCCCCTTTTCTTCCCCCTCTTTCCCCTCCCTAATTCCCCCTCCTCCCTCTCCCCTTCCTCCTCTTCTCTCTCTCTCTCTCTCTCTCTCTCAATGGATGGACATGATGGATGGATGGACGCAGGATGGAAATGGATGGATGGACGGAGTGGAATGGATGGAGCGGAACGGACCGGACGGACGGACGATCTGGAATGGAATGGACGGATGGACGGAGTGGATGGATGGAATGGACGGAAGGACGGACCGGACGGATGGACGGAAGGAATGGATGGAGTGGATCTGGACGGATGGACGGATGGAATGGAATGGATGGACGGACGGACCGGAATGGAATGGAAATGGACGAGGACCGGAAATGGACGGACGGAATGGTCTGAGGACCGGAATGGAAAGGAAATGGAGGAATGGAATGGAATGGATGGATGGACGGAATGGAATGGAATGGAATGGAAAAAAAAAAAAAAAAAAAAAAAAAAAAAAAAGGAATGGAATGGAATGGAAGGAATGGCATGGATGGATGGAATGGATGAATGGAATGGATGGAATGGAATGGATGGATGAATGGAGTGGATGGAGGAAGGAAGGAATGGATGGACGGGATGGAATGGATGGATGGACGGATGGACGATGGAATGGAAGGAATGGAATGGAGGAATGGACAATGGAAATGGAATGGATGAGGAATGGAATGGATGGAGGACGGATGGAATGGAGGACGGATGTGAATGGCATGGAAAGGAATGGATGGAATGGAATGGAAGGAATGGAATGGATGGAATGGATGGACTAATTACTTCAATGGTTAAAGGTTTTGGATAGGTAAGCCACCAATCCCCCCATCGAATTAAATATAACAAATTCTCAAAGGTTTTGTGCGTGCATTTATTTATTTGAAGGCATTTGTCAGTTTTGATTTTGAATTGAACATAATTTTTTATTTTTATAATTAACTATATATATATATATATTATGTTTTTTTCTCTAAATAAAGATATGATATAGCACCATTTCTTTCTATAATTTTGAGTATATGGAATTAAATAATGTAGGGATTTTAGGTATTATTAGGAAAGAAAATTTTCATATATTTAATATTGATATTGATTTATGTTCAATTTTAATTTACATGTTTATTGATTTGTATTTTTTTAAGTTGAAGCAATTTAAATATTTATGTTGAAATTGTTAACAAAATACTATTATATTAATGGAATCTATATTTTCCATCTAGAGTTTGGAGTTTGGTTTATAGATGATGGTGAACTATTAATGTGATGGTTGACTCACTCTCCCTTATTCTAGGTTTTGGTCTTCTATATAACACATATTTAAAATTGTTAACTTTACTGTCAAGCCCCCATCGCTAGTTTAATAACCAATCTAGTAACAGTAATTTTTTGTGTATGGAAGTGCAGACGCTGCGGTAGCAGTAAAAACACACATTACTGTACGATGCCACTCGACAATAACATGACTCAACCACGAAGTTCAGCATAAGAAGACAGAAGGCACTCAAAGACTAACGACAACCATATACGACCATAGGTAGACGGCGCAACGCAATAAATATTAAGACATATTGGGTTGCACAATAAGAACATAGAGGGAAGATTCCATGGTGTTTAGGGTTACCATTTCTTCACCGAAAAGTAGGGCTGCTAGTCTTATGTCTTCTCGAAGAAGATCAGACAGTTCTCGGCCGCATCACGCAGAAGAAACTAGTAACCCTACCTAGAATCCGTACACAAGCAAGACTAACACAATGTAAAACGACTCTGACATATCACATTGACAACAAGTAATAATGCCCCTAGACATAAAGTGTACAACTAGCAGCTGCAAGCAAAAAATGACACTGTGTTATCATGCGATGGTCACAAAATGGAAGAATCCATCAGTAGAGTCACTATTTCTCGATAAAAAGCATGATTTTAGTTTTATGTCTTCTTGAAAGAAGATTGATAGCTCCCGGACGCATCGCCGTGCGTAAACTATAATTGCCGTGTGTGTCGCGAAGAGTGGGAAACCCCGCTTTAAAGGCCTCGAGACTTTGATACGCAACGGATTCTTTACAATGCAAATCACACACACGACATAAACACTAAGGCCAAGGCGAGGGTCTATACCACCGGTTCTAAGGTAATTGTTAACGGCTAAATGATTGCAATCAAGTACGACATAAACAAGAATGACGACATTTCTCAATGGCTACGCCAAGGACAAAGACTCCGGAATTAATCAACAATTCAAGTTCGACATTATCTAAATGAACAACCACCCTAATATACCACTAAAGTAATTTATGGTACGCGAATCTGCATTATCGCACCACATATGTTATTAACAATAATTAAAATTACAATAAGTTTTCATGAAACATTAACCATCTATCATTTATTTCACAATCCGCACTAAGATTTTACAATTATCATAACTCTTATATGCTACAACCACTAAATTCATAATGACCTACAAGATAAAATCATTCACTAAAGTCCAATAATAATGCACTCAGGAAATGACATCATATTTATATGTAATATCAATTGAAAATAACATCATACATCATAATTTAAAATACAATCTAAATAAATAAAATTCTAAATGATAAAAAATAAAAGGCAATATTCTCGGAATGGTCAAACTATCCAACATTAAAGACAATAATTATGATAACAGCACGAATATGTCAATATATAGCCATTTATTTACTCTATAACCTTGGAATAACTTTTCATCACCTTACTTCATGCATTATCTAAATATTTACCTTAACCATACTGAGCAACGTTAATCACATACTCATCATTCCATTAACGACAATGCATTTAAAATTTACACGAAAACTTACTCGCTTTAATATTAATAATCCCATTAATGTTATTAATCTATAATTGAAAAGCAATAAAGATAACCTCCGCATACATTAACCTTCCACATTCACTATGACTACTTCATTTTATCTTCAAAGGTTTTTGAAAAATAAAACCCATGGTAATAGTGCTTGTCTCTATCTGGAGAATAGTGGTCAAATCATCAAATTTTTAAACGTTATTTACATCTATGAAAAACATTTACTTCTTATACTTAAATCGCTATGAAAGGTTTAAACATATTATATTCATATAATGTAGATACTATTTAGTTTTTAAAAGGTGACAATAAAATATTGCTCAATTGCGTACACATGTAAGAGTTTTCTTGTGTAAGATTGAATACAAGAGAATAATGTCCTTCATCAATTTCAGCCATTGTTGGTATTGCCTTCTTACACAAATAATTGATATTATATTAAGAGCTATATTTATACTTAAATGAAACCGTTACCCTAAAACTGACAGAATCATTTAAGGCTGGAAAGAGTTAGTCAGAAGGGGGAATTTAGTCAATTGGAAATGGTACCCAGGAGGGAAACATTTGTCAATGGCTACATGGTTCGGCGATAGTTAAAATGTCTGATTCATCGACTGGAGACTAATGAGATAACATTATAATTAAGAACATGGCAGTATAAAACAACAAAATTTAAATGACAATATTGAAATGCCAAATATCAATATATAAAAAGACAATATTGAAGGGTAACGATAATTTAAAAAAGCGCTATACAGAAACAACATCATGTTACAAATTTTGGTGTCTTAAAGATGGCAAGGTTAATTTCACTCGCACTCACAGGTAACAATCAAACGCATACAAAACACCCACGAAATTATTAATTTCCACTGTATGTAATAAAAGAGAAGATCACAAAAGGAAAACGCACTGTAAATAATGCTTTGCATTAAAGGATGGTAGATTAAGAATGTTACCATAATGCATGGCATTAAGGAATAGTAAGAACACAAACCCAATAGAAAATGCCCCTGTACAGTGGCAAAAACGCCCAGAAACATAATGAAAAAGACAGCTCTTAACTGTCCCCATATACAGTGGCAAAATGTTCAAAACAAAATGAAAACGCAGTTTCATAATCGTCTCTAATATATGCGGCAAAACGCTTCAAAAGGAAATGAAAAACGCTCATTCTACAGCTGTCAAAACGCCAATAACAAATTGTAAAACACAGTTCATTCACATTTAAAATGAAGATCTAAATGCCCAAGATCTCAGTAAAAATCATGTCATTAACTCATTAAAACGCAAATAAGAAAAATGCCCACTCTGGCCCTAACACAACTTGAGTTGCAATAAAAAATGGTGGATGCAAGAGTTCCGGAGGGTTGACAGATGAGATGTTTCTAAAATCCCTCTTTCTTCAACAGGGAGGTCGTGGGTACAATTAAATTTAAAACGTATCAGTAGAAATCTGAGTATTATCATGTTAAAACAAATTAAAATGCATTGATTATAGAAAACCATTGATTATTGATTATGCGGTCGAATTTTGAAATTTCCCAACGAATTCAACACCACGAAACACATTCCAGATTCCCAACGAATTCCAGTAAAGCACACGGAGTCAATAAAATCCAAGTCGATCTCCAGGAAAGCGAAACGAATTCCACAAATGCCAGTACGAATTAAATTGCCTCAGCCGCCTCAATTGCCGTAATGTGATTTAGATTTGCCGTGAATTCAGTTTTTCCCTTTTTTTTAGTAACCATTAATAAAGACGAATTGCCAAAACAATTTAACACTAACCATTTATAAAATGAATTTGCCAGAAACGAGTTTTTCATCAAGACATCAGAAACATTTTGACACAAACCATTTATAAATAATTTTTCTGCATTAAAATCATACCGCTGCCACTCGCCCACTTCGGAGACGCCCCACTCCATGTCAAGGCCCGCTTCCTTGTCGCTTCCCGGGCCATCGACCGCAGGGAAAGATCACCGGGTACCTCCCACTCAAATTTATGGGTAATGCATTTCTAACTCTATCGCTAGAAGGGCCATACAACATCCGTAGATAAGATAGCTTCTCACCACTTCCAAGCAATAGAGATACCATCTAACATACCAGATAAACTCAACTTTCACAAGTTAACTAATAAGACACAATCCGACAGCCGTAACTTATCCGCTCATCATTTCTTCCTTCTTTTTCCTTCTTATGAATTTTGAGACCCACCTACTTTCCTAAATCATTATTAATTAATTTTTTATGACAAACCCCTAAAATTTCATCAGTCATTCAAGTGTCACGAATCCTCACTCTGCTCTCCCAAAATTTAATTCTTTAATAATTAAAGACTCAACTCCTCTTTAATCGCCCTAAATTACTCCTAGGGTTCCTAGATCCCTCTCATGCTCTTAATAACTTTCCTAAAATGAAGTTTCTGATTTTTAGTAACTCCTTAAATGTTGATTCCTTTTCGCTTTTTACCCTATGTCTCCTACTTTCCATTATTAAGCTTCCTTTAATACAAGTTTCCTTATTTCTATTAATTGTTCCCTTTCCCCATTTTTTTAAAACCCAATAAGATAAATTCACTTATTAACCTTTTCATTATATTTTTAAAATCCTAAATTTTTATACACCCACACTTTAATAATTTTAATTCTTCTTTCAAATTTAAAAACCATGGGTTTCAATTAATTCATCCCCCTCATTAATTTACCCCCCCTTAATTTAAGAAGACTCTAACTAACACATAGGAGGGTTTTAGTTTATGCCCTTATGTTTATTTTTGTAGGATCTTGTCTTAGGGCTTATCAAAATTTTATCTTTGAGATGTTTTAAATTTAGGTTTAAATTGAACTGAGCGACAATTCATTAGGGGAGTCGTTTTGAGAAATTCTTAAGGCGTTAGGGTTTTAGGGTCATCTAGGTTTGTCTCATCATCACCATCAATGCGACGTGCCCTTCAGGACGCACTACTT
>SNQJ01S0109065.1:0-11288 GCA_010110895.2 Picea sitchensis
TTCCCTTAATGACCCCCATTGGGTTCCAACACCTTTGGTGGTAATTTTTTGTGGGAAATTGAAACTATATGGTAATGTTCAATAGTTGAATGGGTAGAAGGAGGCTGAAATTTCATGTTAAGAGGTATGCAATGATAATACTCACGCCCATTCATGAAAATACTCACACCCATTCATGAAAATACTTTTATGTTCGCCCATTCATGAACTCGCGCCCATTCACAAACAGATATTGTTGAGAGCTCGAGCTCGGGGTTAGAGAGAGCTCATGGAGGGCACAGGGAGAGATCTCCGAAGCTATGCGGTTAGAGAGAGGTCACAGAGGGCACCGACCAGGAGAGAGAACTCACGAAGAGAATGGTAAGTTGTTGAAAATACTTCTCTGTATCTGTTTATTCTCTCTTCTGTCCCTTTACCATTGTCAATAAGCTCCTCATTATCAATACACTCTGTTGCATGCTTTCCCATCTCCAACACGTCATCAAAGCCTCCAAACACAACATTCTTTAGAATAGAACCAACACTAGAATTCTCTAGAATCCCAAATACAACTTTGACTTCCCTTAAAAGAACGTCAAACTCTTTGATAAGCAAGCTTTTTGTGTCTGAGGACACATGAATGCAACCGACAGTTTAATTTTTCTAATTTTTTCTTTAGTTTCATGTATGTTTGGCCCTTTTCCGTGTAATTTCATGAGGTTTTATAAGGAAGCACACACTATTATTTTTTTTCGATATGCATGTCGATTATTTATCCCCTTACCATATCCTAAAGTTTCCAAATTGGCACATTCCTGGAGAATACTTGCAAAGATGAATTGATGTGATTTCATACCTGCTCATTGCATTTCGCATAAGAGGTCTAGTACCTCCTCTCCAAAATTAGCCCGAGCATATCCTGTAAGCATTGCACTCCATAAGATCAAGTCATGTTTGGTTTCTCTTTTGAACACTTTGTGTGCATACTCTATGCTACTGCACTTAGCATACATGGTAACAAGGGCACTAGCTGCAGATATATTTGACTCAAATCCAATTTTGATCACATGGATGTGAAGCTCTTTTCCCTATTCCAGAACACCAAGGTTTGCACAAGCCCAAAGAAAACTGAAAAACGTAAATATGTCCAATCTCAGGCTTAGATGATGCATTTCAGAAAATAGTTCAAGGGCTTGTAGATCAAGTTCATTCTACACACATGCTGCAATCATTGAATTCCACAATGCTGATCTTGCTGTGGCCATTTCATCAAACACTTTGCATGCATAATCTACAATCCCAGATTTTGCATACATTGTAACAAGAGCACACCCCACAGAAACATCTGACTGAAATCCAATTTTAGCAATTGCAGGATGGTTTGAGAACTTAGTCATTTTGCAACAAACTTGAAAAGGTTTGTAATTGGAGATGCTTAACTGAAAACTCTATTTTGTAAATATTATTTAATCTTTTATTTTCCGGAAAATGCATATTATATTTGATTGCTGAGCAATTAAAAATACATCAATAATCAAACATCATTGAGCCAAGTTGAAACTATACCAACTACCCCTCCCTGTATAAGAAACAAGAGCCAACATATCCACCTCTAAAATCTGCTTTCATTATCTGTGATCACTGATTATTATATAGACAACTTCCATTATTATAAAGTGTTGGTTGTTCATGCCTTCATTATTATCTGTGATCACGCCTTCTTGATCCTAGAATTTATCCCCAGAAAACAACATAGAAGACACAAAATAATTTTTGAAATTTTAGTCTTTCAACTGTAGGATGGCCTCCCCTGCCTTGCATCTTGTCCATCAAATTCTAAGATTGTATGTTACTAATTGTATGTCAATCAAAACTTGTTTAAATGATGCAAACATTGCTCCATTGCAATACTATGCCATTGTATAATCATATTTTGCATCAAGGTTATTTATATTCACTACGTTGCAAGGGTTATTTCCCCAATGGCTATCAAAGACTTTGGACTCCATTCATGCTGGATAAGGGAAACAACTTTTCCAGCTGCTATTAAACATGTGATTGTATTGATCCCAACATAATCATGAAGGTATTTCAACTCAACCTTAAGAGCTGCACTATAGCCACATCATTTTTCTACAGATAAACTCCATTGACATTTTGAGTTTGCATTACCAATGGATTGTCCTTGATTTATAAATGCTTGGACTACACCTCTCCTAAGAGCTCCCTGAACCTTGCTTTAATCATTCGCACCACCCTTCATAAAACAAGTCACCTGTGCTTTCTTCAAAGATGATACTCTCACCATCATCGCCTGTTTTTTAAAATGGATAGTCCTTTTGTTTCTGGAACAGAGCAATTGCAGTTTCTAAATCAAATGGGGGAACTTGGTCCTGAATATCTGCTATGCATCTCTCAACATCATATAAGAAACAAAGAAATAACTATTATAACCCCTGTCACTGCACTGATTCTAGCTTACAAATATGCCTTTGAGGCATTTACTAAATAGCCAAAAACCAAGAATTCATCAACATGAAATCCACAGGTACAAGTCCACTTCCAGTCATCATCTTTCCACCATCGAGTTTTTGTTAGTTCCCTGCTATCATGCAAAAGGAATATTGTGTTTTTTCCATGCAAATGGTATTCCTGAAAAGCCTTGTCAATATATACTTTGATGTGTTTCTCAGCCTGCAAAAATATCAATGCTTTGTTCAACAACATATTCAGGGCAGCTCTGTTCAACAACATATTTAGGGCAGCCCCTTGCTTTTCTAGCATATTTTTGTACTTTGGCAACACTTTTTCTTAGTATATTTGTCAAGGCATGGCCATTTACTGATGTGACTTCAGTCATATAGACCACTTTGGTCTTGAGGACGTGGATAAAATCTATCTATCCATCTCTCTCACACACACATCCAAGTGCACACTCCTAAACACATGTGATGTATTGCAAGCTATTACCACAGTGGCTTATCCTTGTGATGGGATTATATTTTAATTAATAAGTATTATACTCTTTGGTCACATATGCAGTGCCACCAAAAAAACACAAACAATATTGTACTCTTGCCACATGTTTATTGAATAATCTCACATGTATAGCAGTTGTGAGAAAAACTGGGTTTATGAGGCAATACTTGCATGAAAAGCTTTGCAAATCTGCAATTTGATTTTGGGTGAATTTGTGTGAAGTTGTTGTGCTAGCCAAAGGATACAAAGCAATTACAATATGTATCTTGATTTTATGTTTATAATTCTTTGGGTTCTATTGTAGATAACTAAGGCATAGGAATGCTGGAAAATGCAAGAGAATAAACTAGTTGAAATGCATATGTACTAGTGGGCATATTGAGAGTTAATATCTAGTAGAGTGCATATAGATATGCTTGAGCATATATGGTAATCCATCTTGATTAAAATTGTTTTTTTTATTACATATTCAATGAGAATGGTGTGATGATTAAATGTGGTTGATGTGATTGCATAACTAGGAATGGTTGAGGACATGGTTGAATATGTTGAAGATGCAACTACCTATGATAGTCAACCTCATCAGAAAGAATAAGGACGAGAGGATGCTTGTCAATATTTTGGATGCAGGATCATGTGATTTTACATAAGTCACTAGTGTATTAGGTAACATCAAATATGTTGATGGAAATCTTATAGGTATGAAATTGGTCATGCCAATGTTGCATGAGAACTGAAAAGAAATTGGATAACAATTCCTTCAACCATGCTTTGGTATCATAAGTTGATATGTTTACGATGTTTGAATACATTTATATGAATGATACCCAGGTGGGGTATGGTAAAGGTAAGAAATATTGAACGTATAAAGAATGTTCAAAATCTATTGATGCATTGATCATATGAAGAATGTCATGTCATTTCGTGTTGGTTATGCGGTAATCACCAAGGAAAGTTAGGACTTATGATCATGTTGTGAAAGTGAATGGCATATAAGATAGCCACGTGTGAGGATATAGTATTGTTGGATTTAAGAAGGATATAGTTATACACAAGTATCCAATGGTCTCCCCACTTGTATTGGTGTCGTAGACTATAACCTTCTTGCCAACATTAAAGAGCATTGAAAAACATACTCCTAGTGTTGACTTTTGGATAAAAATGAAGGTGTCTAGATGGTCGAAAAAACATTGGGGAGGTGGCTAGATGATGTGTTTAGGCATCAACTAATCGAACCAACTCATAATGGTGGATTGCTTGACATGATAATGTTCTATTCTATGTAATGTAAGGATGCATCACATGAATTTTTTTTTAATTAATTAATAGTGATAATAATAATAATAAAATAATGACATTAATGTCAATAAACTTAGTGGGAGAAAGGTTGGTGGGAGGGAGGTACCTCGCAAAAGTTAGCAAAAACCAGTCTTGATTCCCCATACATAGTTTGTTCGTTGCTTAGGGCAAGTTCAGATAGAAAAGCTCAATCCGACAAAGGCAGAGGAGAAAACCACCTAGCAAGCACCACCCGCACCACCGGTCGTTGTTTTGATTTACCGCGTTTAGCCCAAAGAAACACTGTGTATGATGGAGTATTCGAGTAGCCCCGCTTGATTGTGAGTTAAAGCATGGTGACCAGACTTGGTAGTTGTGGAGTTGAGTTGTTAGCCATGGATTGAGGGTTTATAGAGCCTACTGTTGGTTGTCCAAGTGGTGGTGTATTTATTTACAAAGGTTTTGCATAGCCATCAACGTTAGCTACAACACAGGCTATTGGCATCGAGTCATAGCCCCATCTGACAGAGGCAGATCAATGGAGATATTCAAGGGAAGTAAATTGAATCCATGTGCTGGCAATAAGACCAATAATTTGTACCAATGGTATATTAGACTGTGGACTCATAGTATTAATGAAAGAAATCCATTAACTTTGCATACAGACTAGTATTGAAAACCCTCAAAGGTGACGTTGGAAAAATTAATTGGGTCATTTAGTTACTTCTCCAGAAGGACTAGTACATTTGGGTCAAATAAGTCCTCCATTAATGTCATCGTCATTTTCATCGTCATCATCGCCATTTTCATCGTCATCATCGTCACTGTCATATTCATTGTTATTGCAATCATATCTTTGTAAACCTATGACCTCTAGGAAGTAAACTCATGTTCTTAACCGTTACACCCTCAATATAATATATAAATTATATTATTATATAAAATATATAATATATAAAATATATAAAAAAAAAACCAAAACATATATTATAAGCAACCAAAAAACACATATATTAATTATATATATTATAATAAAAAATAAAATAAAAAAAAATTAGCAAACAAAAATTGACCACTATTGAAAACCCTTGCCGTCGAAATTTGAAAGCCCTGACTAAACAAAACCCCACCCACGATCAACACTGCGACCAAATTTCAGAACCCACACTAAAAAAAAACTCAACAGAACCCGATCTAGAACACTCTGTAAACAGGGCCACTTCAGCGAGGCTTTAGGCGTTTTGGGTATCATAGGTAAACATTTACACTGCTCTATGTATATTTGTCTTCTGCAGGGATGTATTCAAAGAAATACTCTACCAGAGGGTAAGGTGATCCATTCCCACATCAAGCAGAGCAGATTTACGAGAGATGCACTTTTACACAACACACTTCTCAACGTGTAGGCCAAGTGCGGCACTATTGTGGTCGTTTGCAAAGTATTCGACCAAATGCCTAAACGAAATGCGTGCTCGTGGACAGTCATGATTGCTGCTTGCACAAGGGATGGGCTTCCTGAGAAGGCATTGGCACTCTTTCACCGGATGTCAAGAACATGTCTCCAACCCAATCACTTCACATTTTCTACTGTTCTTCCAGCACGCGCCAATTCGGCATCACTATGGAAGGGCGTGGAGATTCATACGAAAATTATAAGGATGATACATGAGTATGTATCATTTTTCCTTTACATACTAAATCTGGTGGCATTCGAAGCTTCGGCCGCACCTGGTGTGATGGATTTCACACGATATACCAATTTCATGAACGGGATGATCGACGCCGAAGAGGATGTGAAATTGTTGAGACAAAGTGGAATTATTAGCAACCACCTCCAAAGAGACGGAGAGGTTGCGAGCCTCTGGAACATCATGGGTAAGTGCGTTCGTCTCACGAAGGTTGAATAACTGGACAATGTTATAGAGGATGTAAATAGATATTATAATAGGAAATAGAATGTAGCTGTGGTGGAGTTCGTGAACGAACATATTTTGAAAATTGTAACAAATATCTTGAAAATTGCAACAGCAGACATCCAGCAGCAACAGTCGTATAACATGATTCTCCTCCATGTCCAGTCAACTGCCTCCTCTTTTTCTGCGGGTCCTGGTAGTTACTTTCAAATCTTTATTGGAATTTGCCCATTTCTCCACCTATTCTATTTTTTAGGATTTAGTAGTCTAAATCCACTATCTGTATTCTCCATGCAGCTTATATTCTCAGCAATCAAGTCTTCGAATTTCTATACTCGGATGAAAAGACGAACACCCAAAGGGTATTAAACCGAGCTCTGCACATCTGCCAACGATATGGTGTGTTGGCAGAAACCCATGTTATGATTGGCGAGGCCAAGGAGAGGATATGCGAAGCTGCGACCAAATTGGGGGCACATTTGATGGTCATGGGCAACCATGGGAATGGTGGTTTTATCAGGTAACTATTTACAACACTTTTTATTGTTGTACCATATGTTGTATCCATTAGAAGAATGAATTTGGAGATTCATATGTGGAATTGTGGAATCTACTATTTGCAGTGCAATCAGGGGCAGTGTGAGCGACTACTGCACTCAGAATTCCAAATGCCCTGTTGTGGTTGTTAACAAAAAGGTCTTTTCAGGATAGATGGGAGCGATCTGTGATTTCATCTTCTAGTGCCTGTGGGTTTCTTCCATTAGGGAATGGAAGGATTGTGAGCTTTTGGAGAGGCTGGGTGAAACAAAATAGAGCGATATGAAGACCTTCCAAGGGCATGGAAAGCTTCTGCATGCTGGTATAAATCCCTGTAAAGAATTCAACTTCTGTACTTCGTATGAGGGAATTAACTAAATAAATATATGTTTTCAATTTTTCTCTTGATCTTCTGAAGTAGTGGAATTAATATGTTTTCAATTTTTCTCTTGATATTCTGAATTAGTGGAATGGTCGTTCCAATGTTGTTGGACATTTAAATATATATTTCAGTTGTAGATTAAGCTGAAGGAGTTAGTGAAATGGTCGTTGGATATTTCACTAATTTAATGTAAGTCGTGTCTACCCCTTAGCCCTCATTTAGCCCTCATTGATAGATTTGGAGCATTTCCATGCTAGTCTCTTTTGCACAGCCACTTATGATGTAAGTTCTACTGAAAAGAAGCAAGAGAGGGAACAACTAATTATGATGTAAGTTCTTCAGGAAATAACCATCAGAGGGCCACTATTGAAACTGAATAGATCTGTCCATATTTACACCTACTAGAGTTTTGCATGTTGAATCTAATCAGTTCTGTTCAAAAATTGACTAAAATTTATTAGAATTATAGATTTGAGTAGTTGAATTTGTATAATCTGAGTGTTTTGGGGTTTTCTTAGAAAGATGAATCATTCAAAAATACAATTTAATCAACACAAAATAAAGATTTCACTCAAATTTATTTCACTAGATTCCCATGAAAATTTTCAGTATAACATTTAAACAACCTGTCAGTATAATCAGGTTTTACAAATCATCCCCATCTGTTTCTCTTTTGACAAAAACTTATAATTTCTAGAAAGAGCCCTAACATTCTCACAGTTAAATTAAAAGTTCATTAACATGCAGAAAGATTAAAATCAGATCTGTTCTAACTAATATGCTTTAAAATATTTTAAACTCAATGTCTAACTGTTCTGTAAGCTTTGACTCTAATTGGCCAATTGTCTGAGACTGAAAACAGACTTAAAAGACACTAAAACCAAAGGCCATGCACTTTGCAGTTTGCACTAATGGTATGACCATCATGGTCTGGAAGATGTTTGTTGCAGCTGCATCCGCATCCCTATCTGTTGTGTTTATAATGTTTAAAATTGCAGAGCAATCCACTCGAGGACTGCCACTTGTAATGGTTTTTGTAAGATAATTGTTTTCTTGTCCTCTATTCTGTGTGTTCTGGCTTGATGTGAATATCACGGTTCACGAGCATTCTTACCCTTATATTTCAGAGTGAGAATATGGGATCTCATTATGTATAAAAGATTTTCTTTCTCAACAAATTTTCAACCAAATATTTTTTAACATTCATTTTTATCTTAAATAAATGAGATGGGCTCAATTATTCAGCTCTAACAATAATAGTATTTGAATTCACAACCAAGGTTACACTCTAAAACTAGATAATCTACTTGTC
This sequence comes from Picea sitchensis, assembly GCA_010110895.2. NCBI lineage: Eukaryota > Viridiplantae > Streptophyta > Pinopsida > Pinales > Pinaceae > Picea > Picea sitchensis. The sequence continues at coordinate 8,381 of SNQJ01S0109065.1, forward strand.
TCTAATATTAATTAATATAAGATAATTATATTCATCAGATTAGATAATTCTCGTATTTATAAACCTTCGCTTGCGTACTGGTGGTGGTAGAATTAAGGGAGGACCTCTGAGGACCTGAACTTGATGTCTCCTTCCTGTTCATACCTGCCCTTGCTTGCTGGAATGCCCTTTGAAAAACTCAAGATAGTGAACTTACATTTGGTGAGGGGCATAGCTCATGCTCCTGTCCTGCTCGTGATTTTCTTTATTTGCCTTCATTGACCCCTCTTCGAATGTCATTTATAAGGATGATACATTAGTACGTAAAGGAAAAATGTTAAACATTGTTACCATGACTTCATTTTTTCATATTGTGGTTACATTTTACAACAGAATTTGAGACTCTTTCCTTCAAAGCAGTTGAATAGTTATTTTATATGGAATAAGTGAGATTCCCTCCCATATTATGCTGCTTTTAGTATAATGGTTTTAGGTAAAATGACCTCCTTTGAATGAATTTGTAGTTATCTATTCCACCTTATTCTTATTTCATTAGGTTTCCACAAATTACAAGATCAGTGTTGTCATTTGATGTCATCTCTGCTTGACATATTTAAATTACTGCCCTCGGAAGAGACCTCTCATGTAGTAGGCAGTCAACTTCAGGTAAGAAAATGTTTTTATTTTTTATTTTTGTGTAGTTTCTACTTAAAACCACATTGTTGATCTTCGACAAGGTTGAGTTATTGATGGATCAATGGAAGACCCGATAGATTTTCTTTCATGCTTAACTCATTAAGTTGTTTCTGGCTGCAGTCAATAATATCAAAACTGGTTGCATGTTACTTTAGCTATGATCATGTAAGAGACGGTGAAAGGAATGCAGATCCATCTTCTCAAGTATTATCATTTCCGCATCGATTAACTGTGGATGTTGATCGTTCATTGTATAATTCCGTCAAGGTATGTGCATATCTATGTTTGGTTCTCATTTTCTAGGGACTTATTTGTTATTCTTATACAATAACTTTGCTTTGCTATCTATAAGATTTGTTTTGTTCTTCTTTACTTTTTGTGTCTTGATTCATGAATTGGATCCTTTTCCTGATTTGGATTGCTTTGAACATATACGAAGATTCCATCAATATCTTTGTTTGGGTCAGACTCCGACATATGAGTTTATCAAGGTTTTATCCTTGATTCTTTACAAATGTTCTATTTCAATGGATAATTTGTTTGCTTTATGAGGTGTTTGTATCTTATGTCATTGATCTTACATAATTCTCTTTGTTTTTAGTTTGTAAAAAGGACATCCAGTTTTCCACAACAGTTACGTCTCAAGAGGTATGTCCTGTTAGATAACTTGTCCTAGACATGACTTTTTATGGAAACATAATAACCATTTTGAAGGTTCTTCTTTATTAACGCAGGTCCTCATTTGGGAGATTGTTCTTATTGTTTTCTCAGTCTACAGAGTCTTCATAAAATATTGCAATCAAGAGAAATACTTTGCTTAAGAGGTGGCATGGATATGCAGTCTTCTGAGTGCAGAGGATGACCTTGTAATCCTGGTATTCTTTTTGCTGTCTAGAGACTTGTTGAAATATGCCACAATGATGATGCTAGCGATATTAGAGACCTGGTTGGATATTTTATTGCAAGAGTAAGCTTGATTTGTATTTTCAAGGAAAACTGCAATTGCAAATTTAAGCTTTTGTCGGTTCTTCTTTTAAGTGTTTGCAAATTTTGTAAAATATTTCGCAATAATATGAAATCGACTCTGAAAGTTTTTCTTTCTGTCTACTACTCTTTTGCAATAGGACTCTTTTGGAAGGTCAGTTGCGATCTAATTTGATATGTATTAGGCAACCTTCTGTGCATCCACTGGATCCAACAACCCCTAGCCCTTTACATTTTATACTGACATCTATTTATATCTATGTAGGTTACTGTTGGGGATCCATATGTCGTTACATTTCATTTACCAGATGACTGCAATAATGGATTTTCTTGGTCAGAAGGAAAAGATGGTGACGTTGTTGTGAGTATCAATCCTGAGGTGGGGGTTTGTCAAGAACTTGTAACTTCTATAATTAAGGTTTTGTGCCAATACCTGTTGGATGATTCGGTGATAATAGTTGAAATGGCATCAAAATGCCTTCGAGTGAGTTCTTCGGATGCGTGTTACTTTTGTGTTTCAATGGCATTCCTTTTGTACAACAGTGTACTATTTTACTCTCTCATTTTCTCTACTTTATAGCTGGTATGAAGGGTGCAGATAAACCATCTGTCACAGTTCATTTTGGACACATAACTGATTTATATGTTTTCCTAATCATTCCTAAAAGAGGTAGGAATAGAACATATGCATACTGATGACTTTTGTGGTAGCAAATTATGTAAGGGATCAAAACAACTGACTGAATTTCACCCCCTATTCTGCACACTCCACCTTTTATAAATTGTTGTCCACCATTCATGGACACCTAGTCTTATTGTCCACCTAGCTTTCTCAATCTCCTTTTGGGATTCAAACAGAGAATTATAGGGTTTCACTAGTCATCTTGTTCCGAATAGTGCTCAGGTCTTTATCATTTCTTCTCATTATTCTCTTAGTAGCTATCTTTCTGCAATACCTATACAAAGGAAACATACAACCAATGTTATTCTTTCACACACAATCACTCAACTCTAGACAAATCTTTGGTTTGACTCACTTTCATAAATTTACAATCATGACATGATCAATGCACTAAACTTCCTTTGGAGTAATTACAAGCGATGATTCAATGGTATCGACAAAGTTTATTAAATTTTACTCTACTGTGGTACTCAATTTTGAGGGAGCTCATATAGAGCATGTCCCAAAATGCATGAACATTTTAGGGATTTTCAGAAGCATTGTACCAGGAGTTGTGAGCTAGAGAGA
>SNQJ01S0109067.1:0-29296 GCA_010110895.2 Picea sitchensis
AGGTGAAATTCAAAATCAAAAGAAGAAAGGAAAAAAAAAGGTTTGCTGGCTTGTCCAGCTGTACAATTCTTTTCCTCTTCGCGCTGGTTCATACGATGAATTTTGAATGTTGCGGATGCTCCTGCATCATAAGATAAGTACCAATTGTATGATAAATGGATATGATTTTTTGTTATTTACATACCCATGTTATGATTTTATCATATATGTGACTATGTTGCTTGTGTGCTTATGGGTAATTTCCTGTAAATGAGTCATATCGATAATTACTGTTATTTTAATATAAAAGTTGTATGTTATAGAAAGTAATGGTTTGTATATGTTTAGATGTAAATCTTCCACGAGCGTGTTGTATGTATATGTTTTAGTTTCATGCAGTCTAAAGAGTAAATTTAGGTGGCATTGCTTAGTTGACTACTGGTATGATACTGTATGTTCCGCAGTAAGGAAACGAAAGACGTTCCCTAGAGTAGCATGTCCTGGCCTCATGCCTGGGAATGTTAGTGACTAGCGTCAGAGCATGAGTGGTTTCTCTGGAGTGGCGTACCCCGGCCTCAGGTTTGTTGAGGGGTTCGTTACACCCTTATTGTGGCAGCTTAGCCAATGTGGAAGTGCTTGTGTTAAATTTTTTCTCCTTGAGAGTTGTTTCACCCATTCAGGTGGCTTCTTACAGTGCCACATTTCTTTGGTCTAGTTGTAGTGTGTCTAAATGATTTTAAAGGAATTACTTTCAAAGAAAATGTTTTTATAGTGCCTACATTCCTAAATTCATCCCCAACCCTATTTATAGGTTATTATGCTTACCAACAAACTCCACTTTAAAATTTTCAACGATATAAGTGGCCACACTAGGAGAAGAATATATAGACCTATATAAATTGTAGGAGGATCAAGCTGTTATTTTTTTAAGACTAAAAGAAAAATATTTTCCTTTTATAGATCATTGCAGAAAATTGCATCAGGTGGGCTTACTAGGATAAAGGCATTTAAGGACAATGTCGAGTTAATGAAAAGATAGAAACAAGAGAAATGGCCCAAGTCCAAATAAACATGATGGATTATTTGTAAGGTGAATTCAAGGTCATGTTATGCATGAATAGATCCAGAATAGAAGTTACACCTATAAATTAGAATGCTTCATGTGTAAAATCAAACAGAAGACAATAGTTGGCATAAAAATACAACCACATTCTTGAAAATCTTGTAGATTGAGAATATTTTGTTGGCACAGGGGCAGACCCAGGGTTCAACACTTAACAACGCACCAACAAAACCCCGACTACCAACCCTTTCAGCAATACCTACGAAGCAGGAGAAGTCTCACCCGAGGTCGAAGCAAGGTGGGTTACATGATGCAGGTGTCTGTAACCAGGTTGGGGCACGAATCTGTGATAAGAGCACTTCATAGAATATTTTGTTAACACTTAGGAAGTGAACATGCATTAGTTTATTAACCTCATTAACACCACAAAGCATAATCAAAGACAGATAAGCGCAGTAACAACAACTGATTATGTAACCTGAGCACTTAACACTTAGCATTATGAGTTAAGTCTAGCATTCATTTACCCTTTAACCTGAGTAAGTACGTAAGAAACAAAATATATATTCATTACACATCATAATCAAAGAACTAAGCAAATGCATAACATAAATGACATTGCACAAAGCAAACCATGAGACACCAGATATATGTGGTTCACCCCAGGGTGGGGCTATGTCCGCAAACTACTTCACCTCTTTATTATTCACCAAGATCTTACATCCAGTCATTCATGTGCACTAATCCATAGAGCTGAACTTTGCACAAGACAATAGATCTGAGCACTAAGCACTAGATCCTCCTTCTTTTCCCTTCCAAAAACTAGGTCAAATGCATAGAGCCAAAATATCTTATCACGACAGTTAGCACCTTCTACAAAATCACAGTCAAGCACAAAGCCTTGACCACATACATTCCTTCTCACATAGAACTTCTCTCTTCTACAATACATTCCCCTTTATTTATACTTTACAAAGTCTTACAATAAGCCTAAACATGGGGAAAACCCATGGGTTGACATCCCATAAACTCGTTACAAAACCCTCGAGGACCCCTTACTGGGTCCACATAACCCTCAAAATAGGTGATATCCGTGATCTCAGCTCCACCTGAGCACTCCTACTTTGACCATCATGTTGAACTCCAAAATTGGGCCAAAAACTGACCGAAGTTTCCCCAAAACTTGGTCGAGGGCCAATAGATTATATGTATGTATAGTTCTTTTGACAAATATATGAAACATGTTTTTTTTGGTTTGATGCTTAGTCTTAATGAGGCTTCTATATTTACAGTAACCATGTACACATGTCATGGCATGGTACACATTTTATGCATGCAGTAATATACATCAAAGAATTTACTGGAATTGCATCCCTTTAGTTTGTCAAAATGATCCTAAGTCTAATGAACTATTGATAAACAGGATAAATAATATAATAGTCATCATGCAAAGGAGTTGTGTTTAAAGTAGAAAAAATTGATACAAGGTAACAAACATTGTAATATTTATTTGCAGGAAGTGTGTATTTTTAGGGTATTTGATGAATATTTTAGCTGATTAATATTTACAGTATCCACTGCATTTTTAATCCTTGTAGGTCTCCTAGTGTTATAGTATTTTTAACTTATTGTAATGCATTTGAACATGGTATCAGACAATATGCATATGAATATCTCAAGCTTGACGAAATAGACAATTGCGTGATGTTGTTCACCATATGGTAAGAGTGTCTTGCTATAGTGCAACAAGTTTATTTTTAATGTTTATATTTTAAACTAGATAGCAGAAGTCAAACTACAAGACCTAACTTTATGCAATTGAATTTTCAGAGAAAATGATTGTACCTTATGAGTTTTGTGAAATATCATTACGAACTCCAGTGAGAACCATTTGGGTTTACAATACATTTTTTTTAAATATACGTATCTATTTTTTTTGTTAGTTCTACCTAATTGAGATACATATTTTGTATTAAGCATATACAATGTTGACACCAATGTCTTTTGGTCCACTTTGGAAATTTTTAAATTGGATGTTGTGGGAACTTAATCAATAAGAATAGGCTAGAGAGAACACTACACAATGTTGTAATAAATGCTAGCTAAAATCTAAGTTGGAAGTTGAAAATATAATGTTTATTGCATGCCTTTATCCTTCTTTGACCAACAGGAGATACACCTCATATTTCTAGGTTTCCCTATCTAATTAAAACAATAAGTCTTTGGTTGAACACTAGGACACACTTCAGACCATGGATCAATGAGACCTCAGGGCTGATGGACATCTTTGAGACACCAAAACCTTTCTTAAACCATATTGCAATATGAAGATTTATTGTGTGAGAAAAGGCAAGGAATGGTAATAAATATCCACAATTTCCTTTCCTAGGATCTAAATGTCTTCATTTCTTGTTATCAAGCTTTAAATGGTTTTGAGTTGATCAAGGATCTATATACTTTTAACCATTTTGTTTCGAACATAAGTATGACCATTGCTAGATAGATTAATGCCTCTTGGTCATAAGTAACCATATTTGTTTTGGATTGATCAAAGTCCCAATAAATATTAATGCCTCTTGATTGCAGCCTCAAGGAAGCTTTGGCCCATTTTCTCCTTGCCAAAATCTGAAATGAGAAGGGTCTAGGCTTGGTCGTTTCATTCATAATTTTCCTTGTATAGGCTCTAAAATATTCAAACTTTTATGGTTTAAATTGGCTAAGGATCAATATCATTGTACACAATTAGTCCTACCATGATGAAATCAAGTTTGAATGAGAAGAAATTTAAGAACATATTTGTATACATTGGGGATGGTTTTCTCTCAAGGATCAGTTCCCACTCAAGCTATTTTTTCATATTGTTTGACAACCCATTTAAGAAGAATTTCTCTCCAAGAGGCTACAAGATAACCTACGAGAGGAATTTGACACCAAAACCTCAAGATATATAACTCGGATTCCATACCATTCATTAGCTTGAAGTCAAATTGGCAATGCAAGGAAACTCAATAGAATGATATATATAATTTTTCTTCATGAATCATGATCATGAAACAAACCGCATAAATATCAAACATGTATTTCCATTTGTACACTTTGATTTTACATGAAATTGTGTCTTGCTAATCTTTGGAAATAGTTCAAGAAGCTTCTCCCACACATGTTCCTTCGTAGTTTCAGTACACATGTGAAGAGTGTATTTTTTATTTCCTACTTATGTTAGTGCTAAATTTAAATGTAGAATTATATGTGCAAGAAGAATGGAAAATGATTACTTGTATGCAAGTTATATATTAAAGAGGAAAAGGACAACTAAGGGAAGGTTATAGAAGCAAGAATCAAGGGAAAAGAGAGAATAACCTTCATCAATTAAGAGCATACAAAGGATAATCGGTAGAATATAGTCTTTAAGGAAGCACACATTTCAATTTCAAGGAAGAAAAAAGCCTAAAACATGAAAGTCACCAAAATGAAATGCATAAGGCAAGTCAATTTACACTATTCCCCAAAGTAATGAAGCTTGGATTGTAGGCACAAGGAGACAAATTATTGATTGAAAGTGTCACATGAAATGAGGGAAATTATATACTATTAAAATTATTTTATTAAAGAATATCCTCATCATCCATTCGGTTATAAAGAAAAAAATTATGTAAGGATGGAAATCCAAGTAAACTAGGAAGGCGAAGTATTCTAGGAAGACCAAAAGTCAAGGAATTAGAAAGCAAGAGTCATTGGCAAATTCTTATAAGTAGACATATTGCAATCTTGCAAATTGTAATTTTCTTGGAATTGTAAGCTTTCTACATATGTTAATAAAGAAGCCATTGTTAGCAAGTTTCAAATACTCTTGTCGATATGGGCTTATTTGTGGACTATTCCCACTTTTCCCTCCTCTCTTGGTGCTTGTGGGTTTAAACATTGTATCAAGTAGACTATTCTCTTGCTACTTTATTTATTACACACTTATATTTTTCCTACTAACAACTGATTTGAGACAAGGAGTCTCTTAGTGTTTTGTAGACTATTCTTGGGTGCTTAAAATATCTAGTTATTGAATTGCATTTAGTAGTATACCATTCTCTCGTATGTTATGTGACTAATTGGTTTCATTTTAGGTTGTAGGTTCTATCACAAAGAATTGTCCCAACAATATTTTTCAACTTTGTGAGGTAGTTGAGAGGGTTTTATGCAGGTTTATTTCTAAGGGAAATGGTGGAGATTTTCCCTTACTGTCAGTTGTATAACCACCCTTCATTAATTTCCTAGCTAGGACTTAGTTAGTTTATATTAGTCTCATTTTTAATTTTCACTCACATCTACATTTCATGTTGGTTTTGTAAACCTGGATTATGAAAGTCGGGTTACAACTAAATGTTTCATCATTTCAACATAAGAAGCTCTAATTGATCACTTTCTCCAGGTTGATATCACACATTCTCTCATGTCAACACCATCCAGAAAAGAAGAAGATTACAGATAGGAATGAACCAGTGTTATAATCCATGGTTTCTAAACATATTCCAAATAGGGTTATCATGGGAAGAAAGTGAAACACAAAAGTAAACATTAATTTGTACCAAAAAGGACTAGTGGCAACAAGAGTTCCAATAAATATGGGAAAATATTCTCCTAGATATGGTTATCATTTAATATTATAGAAGACCCAATGGCATGTTGTGTATTCCAAGTGGCATACAAAATAGGTCAATGGCCTACTGTGTATGCCACTTGGCATACATAATGGCCTTCTATGTATTTTTTTTGGATTGATCAAAGTCCCAAGAAATATTAATGCCTCTTGATTGCAGCCTCAAGGAAGCTTTGGCATATTTTCTCCTTGCCAAAATATGAAATGAGAAGGGTCAAGGCTTGGTCATTGCATTCATACTTTTCCTTGTATAGGCTCTGAAATATTCAAACTTTGATGGTTTAAATTAGCTAAGGATCCATATGCTTGTACACAAATAGTCCTACCATGATGAAAACAAGTTTGAATGAGAAGAAATATAAGCACATATTTGTATACATTGGGGAGGATTTTCTCTCAAGGATCAATGCCCACTCAAGATATGTTTTCATATTTTTTAACAACCCATTTAAGAATAATTTATCTCCAAGAGGATAGAATATAACCTATGAGAGGAATTTGACACCAAAACCTCAATATTTATAACTTGGAATCTATACCATTCATAAATTTGAAGTCACATTGACAATGAAAAGGGGGGAAGTTATTGTGTCAAGCTTAGTGGAAGTGTTAAGAGAAATATCATCTATCAAATAACATTCCTTCATGCGAGGAAATGTACCAATGTCACTTAAATTTGATGTTCATATTTTCCCATAAAACATACAATTCATGACAACCAATTTCTGAAATTGAAGAAAATCAAGATGATGAAGAAAAAAATCAAAGTATTGTTGAGATCAGTTCCTGCTTCCAAATTTCCCTTCCCTTTTCTATTTTCCCAACTTCTTTTTTTCCCCTTTCTTTTCCCTCTTCTATACTTTCCCTTATTTCCCTTTTCCTTTCTTCCCTTCTTCTATCCCTTTCTAGTTACCATACTTAATCGCATTTTGAAAATCTGTGGGTTCGTGGGTAGCAGGATTCATGGGTCATCATCCCCATCCATTTTCCTATGCCACAAGTTCATCTGACCACATTTCTATATTATACTTATCCTTTTTTCAACATCGCGGGTTTGTGGGGTCGAACTTTCATTCTCCAAGTTTCGTGATATCCACTTTGCACCCAAATTTCCGTGATCTTCATTTCAACCATCATATTTGTCATGGGTCTTGAGTCCCTAAAATCATTTTATTTCTCCTACATGCAAGTCCGACCGACCGTTTTCCTACACTTGAATTATTTTTTATCATCCTCAACCACGGGTTGGCAGGTTCCCAAGTTGGCGAGTTCATGAAAAACTCCATATTCAAAAACTACTCTTGTCCGTCCCCACCATTCTCAAGCGTTTTCCAATACTCATTGAATGTTGTTTAATGCTAACAACTAATTATGCAGGGTCTGAAAAGATATTCATTAATAGTGAAGGGCTCGAGGAGATTTCTCATTAAATTACATTAAATCACTATTTGCAAAAGGTTATATTATTGTCATCTCTCCAAAAAAAAATCATTTCAAGCTCTTATTCAACTGAAAGAATACTCTCATCAACCTATGGTAGCAGCATTTAGACAACATTTTTGTGGTGATACTCTAAATATTTTTGGTCGTGAAGATCAGAACTTTGAGTGGCCCATAGCATATTCGTATTACTCATCTCTTCCTGCAGAAAAATACGTAATCTAGACATTCATAATTGCTCGCGTAGGGTGTGTTCCTGAGGTATTCAATTGCAAAGAACTTGTTACATGGTGCATGGAGAAGTACGTGCCAAGCCAAAGGATTATAAAAATCCAAGGTCATTCTTTGATTTCCCTTTCACTGCAAGTCTTACGCAGGATGTTGAAGCTCCCAGATCCGACGCTTACCTTCAAAGGAGAAGAACTATTCAAGAGACTCACGAAGATAGACCTAGAAGGAGGTACTAACAAAATACAAGACCCTAAGTTAATTCTCAACTCAATGTTTCTAACAAAGAAACAATTTATGAACAAGTTGAGATATTTAAAGGGTTATCAGTTGAAAAAATTTATAGCATACATGAATACAATGAAGAAGAAATAGACAATTGGCTAGTTGATTATTCCGTGAAAAATCCAGATATTGAGGAAGCAGTACATGGTATTTCTCTTGACTTAAGAGACTTGGAAGGTGAGTTATTCAACATTAAAATCTGGCATGAAATAAATGTCGCACCAATGAAAAGTTATAATGAAGATTGGTTCAACTAGGAAATCGAAAAATTAACCAAAGAAGGGCAATAAAAGTTTGAGATGGTTCCTATAAATGTCAATCAAGACAATAAAAGGACAACAACAAGCAAGTGAAGACACGAGAGACCATCATAGTAAGTTTATGTTGATCACATATTTCTTTATTTATTAGTTCTTTTATCTAGTTACTCTGCTTCTTTAACTAGAAAGGTTTAACTGAAGTCTGATAACTTCTCCCTGTCTTCTTTCCAAGTATTGCTACTCTGCATCGCCCACCATTCTCCTTCTACAACTTATTTCTTGTTCATATTTTTTTTATGGTCTGCAGGAGCCCCAATCCTGGTCCTAAGGACAAACATATTTAAATTTCAAAGATTTGTAACAAACAATATATTTTTTCAGAAATCCCAAGAGAACTATTTCGGGATCAGTTTTGATTGTTCTTTGTAACTATGAGTTTTGAGTATAAAGTATTTGAGATTGATATATCATTATATTTATTTGAGCTCCCCTGGTTTTACTCTATTAAATTTCTCTTATGCATGCTGACCATCTTCTTTTATTTTATGTGATCTGAAATCTTTAGTTCAACTATGATGGATGTGAGGAAATTTTGTTTATCTTTTTCAAATATATGATGTGTGCGGCTCCTGGTCATCTATCAGAAAATCCTTTTTTTTTAAACAAAAAGATTTTATTTTACTGCATTTTTTATATTTATTTGAATATAACGACGAACTTTTTCGAAGTCCTACATTACTCTCAAAAATCTAGAGTCCCAAGAATATCTTAAAATAAAGAGGAATACCACCTCTATAAAAACAAAGGGGTATTTGTATCCCCGTGAGGTATTTGTTTCAGTCCTTATGGATTCAAGCATCAACATTTTTTGCAACCATACTGGGGAATGAACTGAAATTTGAAATATGGTTTAGCATTTTTTGAAAAATACATGACTTTTCCCCAAGATGATCATCCCCACCTAGAAATTGGATTGAATAATTAAGGAAGCATATTACATCAACTATATAATTTGGTAATAACGATAGTCGAGAACCAAGAAGAATTGGAAAGTTCTTGGCAGACATTGATCCAAGAATAAGAAAGAGAGATACTCCGAAGAAAGATGAGAGACGAGTGATAAGACCGAAGGAATGAAAGGCCAGCTAGAGTAGCACAAAGACAAGGTCGGGATTGAAGCTGGATGAATAAAAGGGACCCATTACCAGAAGTAAAAGAAAGAAACTATGTATTCTAAGAAGTAGAAATCATATTCCTAGAACATCTTCGGACATGGAAAAAAGAAATGAACAACCATGAGAAGAACCATGAGGAGAGACAAGGAGGTGGTGGAAGAAATCAAGAAAACCTAATATTTGAAAATCGAAGAAGAGTAAGAGATTCCCCTTTGAATATTTGAGGCGAGCAACATGACCTCCCCATTCTCCCTAAGGGTACTCTGAAGGAATTTTTTTGGAGATGGAACAATTGACACCAAAAGTCACCTTAACTTATTTCTTGATGTTTTTTTATTTTCATCGTGCTGAATATGACTATGTGATGGTAAGGTTATTTATTCAAACCTTATTGGCAAGATCTTATAAATGGTATACGAAATTACCCAGTAGGTCCATTGTCTCGTTTAATGACCTCAAAGCCATGTTCTTGACTATGTTTTCCCCTCCTATTGCAAATCATATCCTTCTCACCAATTTCACCCAAATTGGTTTGAGGAAGAATGAGAGAATACGAGATTTTAATCTCGGGTTCAATAAAACTTTGAATAAGATTCCAGAAGACAAAATACCTAATGACCCAATCATACTCGGTTGTTATAAGAATGTGATTCCCCAAAATGTGAAATATGCTATGAGAACATCCCATATGGATACCTTGGAGGAAGCAATGATTAAAGGCACTGAGATGGAAGAAATTATGATTGAGATGGCTGTCGACCCCGACATTATCCTGGGAAAAGTACAAAGGCAGTTGGGAGGCTTAAGTATTGATAATCAAGGATACTCTATCTCAAGAAAGAATGAGGAACCGAAGCCACAACCAATCCAAACAAGTGGAGGAGGATTTTTCAAGGGGACCATAGCAGATGTGAAGGTAGACCATGTTGCATCACAAGAAACCAAGCAAATAATTGAAATTGCATAAATGAATAGAACTATCAGGAAAATGAAGAACGAGATAACTAGAATAAGAAGGGGGGACAATTTTGTAGAAAATTTGAGAATTTCCATCCAAGAGCAAAGAAGGAACCCTCCCCATAAAAAACAGTGAGGCTTGAAAATATTGATAATCCGCAAAGGAAAAGGTTTACCAGGAAACCAACCCCCAATGCAGTTGTTCTAGATGATGTATATGATGAGAAAATGGTTGAGCAAGAGAACTATTATTCACCTGATGAAAGTTATGAAACTGTACAGATGGACAGGTGCGAGACGTTCATGTATATATTTGAAAAAGGTGGCAATGACACCGACTCGCAGGAGAATGTTTCCCAGACAAGAGCATTTGTAAATAAATCCAAAAATAAAAATGATTATGAAAAATAAAATGAAAAAGATAAAGAAAAATGAATGAGAAAAAGGAAAATGAGAAGATGACAGATATCGTTGGAAGTAAGAAGCAACACTTGATGTCAAACTCCACCGAAATGAAATACAATGTTGTAGAGGACTTGAGTAAACTAAGGATAACTCTTCCTTTTTCAAAAGTAGTGAAGATTCCCCAAAAAAGGGAAAACATTTTGACATTATTGGATGATCCATCTAAAAAAGTGGAAGTTGTTGTTACAATTCCGAAATAGATCTAGAACAAATCAACCGTCAAGTTGAGAGGTAAAATTCTTCCCTTTTATATTTCAATTGAAAATCATGATGTTGCACTTAATAATTGTTTAGTCGATATTGGCGCAACCAATAATATTATGCCACTGGTGGTCATGGAGGCATTGGGCATGAACTGCACCAAATATTATGATACTGGTGAAAGTATATATGCAATCGATTCCAAAAAAGTGCTAGATTGTGGTGAAATTAAAGACTTTTATGCGTGGATCACGGAGGCTCCCCATATCATTGTGGTAGACCTTCTTCCTGCATATGGAGTTGTTCTAGGAAGAGATTGGTCATCTATGATCAGGAGATACATAATTAACGATGGAAGTTGCATGATGCTTCCAGGAAAAGAAGGAGCAATGATCAAGGTTCCTCATGAACCTAGGAGACCCTTCTCTTTCAAAAACAAGGATAATGAATTAATGGAATATTATATAGATGTTGGGATCAAAAACTATGCTATCGTGGACATGGAACAAGCTAAAAGATTGGAGCAAATTCAAGGTATGGAGAATCAAGAGAATCCATTTGAAATTTTTTGGAGGATGTCATTCGATGGAGCTTGCTCGAGTTTTGGGAGTGGAGTTGGAATTGTCCTTGTAATTCCAGGAAAGATTGTGCACCCACATGCTATCAGACTTGAATTTTCATGTACCAATAATGAGGCAGAATTTGAAGCTTTGATTCAAGAAATGATTCTTTCACAAGAATTGAATATAGAACATCTAAGTGTGACTGGCGACTCCGAGTTGGTAATACATCAAGTCACCCATAGGTATAAAATAAAAAAGGAAAGACTCAAATTATATTTCAAAAGAGTTAACGAATTGATGGAATCTTTCAGCTCTTTCAACATTTATTTCATTTCAAGGGATAAGAATCAGAAGGTAGATTCATTAGATTTGGCGGCCTCATTGTCGAACCCAGATGATATTCAAAGAAAAACATATTTTCAAGTAGAAAGAGTATTCCGACCTTCTATACCCAATAATCAGGAATATTTACAAGTATTTTAGAATGATGAACAATTGGAAAAACAATTGTTGAACGATGATGATGATGAAGACAATCACATATTTGTTGTCCCGAAGGATTGTATTCAATCTGAGTCTCTTTTTATGAAAGACGATCATGCTAAGAATCTCCCCAAAGAAATTTCACTCTGAAAGATCCAAGAAACAAGAAAAATCAATATTGGAACTGACAGTTCCCTGAAATATGTCAACTTGGGAGTTGATTTCACCATTGAGGAAGTTGATCAATATGTTGCATTATTTAAAGAATATCTTGATGTGTTTGCATGGAGTTATGATGATTTGAAGGCTTCTGATAAAACAATATTTCAACATATTATTCCCTTAAGATAAGGGGCAAAGACGTCCAAGCAAAAAATAAGGATGATGAACCCCAAATTAAAACCTCTGGTAAAGGTTGAATTGGAGAAATTAAAGAAGGTTGGAATAATATATCCTATTAGACATTTTTATTGGCTTTCAAATCCTGTGGTAGTAAGAAAGAAGACTAGGGAGATCCGGATGTGTGTAGATTTCAGAGATCTTAACAAATCAAGTTTAAAGGATAAGTATCCTTTACCTAACATGGAGTTTATTCTCCAGAAAATCATGGGATCATCCTGCATGTCCATGTTAGATTGTTTTATGGGTATAATCTAGTCTTGGTTCCTGAGGAAGACAGAGAAAATATAACATTCATAACACCTTGGGATACATATGCATAAGCTAGGATTCCATTTGGTTTAAAGAATGCAGGAGCTACATTTTAGAGGGCCATGGATCATGCTTTTGAGGGGTTAATATGAAAATTCATGGTGGATTATCAATATGATCTGACGGTGCACTCAAAAGAAAGGAGTGATCACATTCATCACTTGAGGAAATTTTTTGACAGATGCAGATTATATGGTGTTTCCTTAAATCGAAAGAAATGTTTATTTATTGTAACTCAAGGAAAACTATTGGGTCATATTGTGTGCAAGGAAGGGATCTATATAAATACAAAAAGAATTAAATATATAAACAAACTCAACCCCACATCATGTAATAAGGGAGTGCAATCATTTTTTGGCAAGATCAACTTTATACGAAGATTTTTCCCTGATTATGCAAGCATTGTAAAGCAGATCAATTTATTGTTAAAAAAGAAACAAAGGTTCGAATGGACCATGAATACACAAGAAGCCTTCAATAATATCAAAAGAGAAAACACTATAGCTCCAGTCCTCATTAGCCTATACTTTCAAAGGGACTTCATCATCTATTTGTTCGCTACAGAAATGATTGTTGCATCTATTCTTACTCAGATGAATACTAAGGGTGAAGAACTCCCAATTAGCTTCATGAGAAAAACACTTCATTATTATGAATTGAGGTATTCATAATTGGAAAAGCAAGCCCTATATCTTGTGAAATCGATGGCGCACTTTCAGACTTACATACCTAATTCTCATGTCATTTCTTGTGTTCCATCCTCGCCAGTGAAGATGCTTTTGAATCAACAATTGAGGGAAGGAATGGGCTAACTGGATCAAGAAGATTCAAGAATATGATATTGAACTTAAACCTTTAAAGGAAGTTAAAGGACAAGGTTTGTGTAAGCTCATTGAAAATAATGATTCTTTAGATGGAATGATTTCAATTTTAGTAGGAGAACCCTTGGCATAGTCAGAATGGTATGGATATATTGTATTCTACCTAAGGTCCGGACAATTTAAATTCACCATGAACCCTAAAGAGCGAGGAACATTGAATATGAAGTCAAATAAATATGTGTTGATTGTTGATATATTTTTCAGAAGGAACTATGATGGTATATTACTGAGATGTGTTGATGAAAAAAAATCTCAAGAATTAATATGAGAATTCCATGAAGGAATATGTGGTGGACATTTTTCACCTACCGCCATCACCCATAAGATAATAAGAGCTAGGTTTTCTTGGCCATCAATTTTTAAAGACTCATATGTTGCAATAAGGAAGTGTGTATCTTGTCAAGAATTTTAGGGAAAATGAAAAAATTTGCAATGCCATTACAACCTATATCTGTAGAACAACCATTTACCCAATGGGGACTTGATGTAATTGGGCCAATAAACCCAAATTCAAGCAAGGGACATATATATATTCTCACGGCTACAAATTATTTTACAAAGCGTCCAGAATCAATGGTATTAAAAAAGGTTGATTCTGAAGAGTTAATTAAATTTCTCAAAGATAATATTTTGTCAAGATTCAGAGTCCCAGACAAATTCATCACTGATAATGGTTCGATTTTCATTGGTTCAAAATTTACATAATTTTGTGGAGAATATGGAATTGTTATGGGCCAGTCATCAAACTATTATCCACAAGGGAACGATCTTGAAGAATCCACCAATAAGAATCTCATTCAGATATTGAAGAAAATTGTTGATAAAAACCAAAGGAATTGGCATTTAAAATTTATTGATGCATTGTGGGAAATAAGAATGACTACAAAAGATAGCACTGGGATGTCTCTGTATACATTAGTTTATGGGAAAGAAGAAAAAAATCCAATTAGCCTTAAGATGAATGCCTTAACTTTTATGGTCAATACAGAGGGTGCTGAATATTTTTCACCTATCCAACAAAGGGTCAATCAATTATTGAAATTGGAGGAAGAACAAAGCAAAGCCATGAACAAAACTTCTCAGAGACAACAGAGTATCAACAAGTATTTTGACCAGAATGCAACTATAAAAAAAATTCAGAAGGGAGAGTTGGTGTTACTGTGGAATAAAGCTAAGGAGAAGCCATAAATGCACACAAAATTTGAAGCACTTTGGATCATACCATATATCGTTGAAAAAATCATCGGATTTAATTCTTATATGCTAAAAAACATGAAGGGTAAAATGTTAATGATGCCTATTAATGGGCAACATTTGAAAGGATTCTTCACCTGAAATTTTCTCGTTTCCTTGTACATAACTTTCTTTTATTTTGTATATTCTTACTGTTGACTCCATCACCCAATGGATGGAAGCACCTTTCATGAAGATTTTGGATTCTTGACAACCCATAGGGGTTTATCATCCCACAATTGAAGCCAGTTGTTGGGATCAGTTCATACTTCCAAATTTCCTTTCCCTTTTGTATTTTCCCAACTTCCTTTTTCTCCCTTTCTTTTCCCTCTTCTATACTTTCCCTTATTTCCCTTTTCCTTTATTCCCTTCTTCTATCCATTTCTAGTTACCATACTTTGTCGCATTTCGAAAATCGATGGGTTCGTGGGTAGGTGGATTTGTGGGTCTTCATCCCCATCCATTTTCGTATGCCACAAATCCATTCGACTGCCTTTCTATATTAAAATTAGCCTTTTTTCAACATCGCGGGTTTGCAAGGTCGAACTTTCATTCTCCAAGTTATACAATCTCCACTTTGCACCCAAATCTTCGTGATCCTCATTTCAACCATCAGATTTGTCACAGGTCTTAAGTCCCTAAAATAATTGTATTTCTCCTACATGCAAGTTCGACCGACTGTTGTCCTACACTTGACTTATTTTTTATCATCTTCAACTGCAGGTTGGCGGGTTAATGAAAAACTCCATATTCAAAAACTACTCTTGTCCGTCCCTGCCATTCCTGCGCTTTTTCCAATATGCATTGAATGTTGTTTAATGCTAACAAATAATTGTGCAGGCTCTGAAAGATCGTCATTAATAGCGAAGGGCTCGAGGATATTTCTCATTAAATTGCATTAAAGTAATATTTGCCAAAGGTTATATTATTGTCATCTCTCTGAAAAAATTCATTTCAAGTTATTATCCAGCTGAAAGAATACTCTCGTCAACCCATGGAAGAAACAACTAGACAACAATTATGTGGTGATACTCTAAATATTTGTGGTCGTGAAGACTAGAACTTTCAGTGGTCTAGAGCATATTTGTATTACTCATATCCTCCTGCAGAAAAAGACGTAATATGGACATCCAGAATTGCTCACGCGGGGTGTGTTCTTGATATATTTGACTGCAAACAACTTGTTGCATGGTGCGTGGAGAAGTACGTGTCGAGCCCTAGGATTATACAACTCCAAGGTCATTCTCCAGTTTCCCTTTCATTGCAAGTCTTTCACTGTATGTTGAATCTCCCAGAGCTGACGCTTACCTTCAAAGGAGAAGAATTGTTCAAGAGAGTCACAGAGATATACCTAGCAGGAGGTACTAACGAATTACAAGACCCTAAATTAATTCTCAACTCAGTGTTTCTAACAAAGAAACAATTTAACGAACAAGTTGAGATATTTAAACGGGTTATCAGTTGAAATTTTTTATAGCATACTTGAATATAATGAAGAAGAAATAGACAATTGGCTAGTTGATTATTCTGTGAAAAATATAGATATTGAAGAAGCAGTACATGGTATTTCTCTTGACTTAAGAGGCTTGGAAGGTGAGTTATTCAACATTAAAATCCAACATGAACCAATGAAAATTTATATTGAAGATTGGTTCAACAAGGCAATCGAAAAATTAACCAAAGAAGGGTAATAAACAGTTGAGACGATCCTTGTAACCGTCAATGAAGACAATAAAAGGACGGCAAAAATAAAGTGAAGACACAATAGACCATCATAGTAAGTTTATGTTGATCACATCTTGATTTCTTTATTAGTTATTTCATCCAGTTACTCTGCTTCTTTAACTAGAAAGGTTTAACCGAAGTCTGATAACTTCTCCCTGTCTTCTTTCCAGGTCTTGATACTCTGCATCACCCACCATTTTCCTTCTACAACTGATTTCTTGTTCATATTTTCTTTATGGTCTACGAGAGCCCCAATCCCAGTCCTAAGGACAAACGCATTTAAATTTCAAAGCTTTGTAACAGACTATATATTTTTTCATAAATCCCAAGAGAACTATTTCGAGATCCATTTTGACTGTATTTTGTAACTCTGAGTTTTGATTATAAAGCATTTGAGATTGATCTATCATTATGCTTATTTGAGCTCCCCTTGTTTTACTCTATTAAAGTTCTCTTATGCATGCAGACCATCTTCTTTTATTTTATGTGATAAAAATTATTTAGTTTAACTATGATGGATGTGAGAAAATTTTGTTTATATTTTTCAAATATATGACATGTGCGGCTCCTGGTCATCTCTTAGGAAATCCTTTTTTTTTTTTTTTTTAATTATTTTACTGCAATTTTTATCTTTCTTTGAATATCACGACAAACTTTTTCAAAGTCCTACATTGCTCTAAAAAATCTAAAGTCCCAAGAATATCTTAAAATAAAGAGGAGTACCACCTATATAAAAACACAAGGGGATTTTTATCCCTCTGAGGTTTATGTTTTGGTCCTAACAGATTCAAGCGTCAACAAGTATATCCAAGGAATATGACCTAGCTAGTGCCCTTCCATTAACTCCAATTGGGGATGAAGACAATGTTGGCATATTTACAGACAAAAGGCAAAGTATGCTTGTTTTTCATTGATGGAAAGATCAACCCGATGAGAGTATACTTGTTTTCCAATGATAGCAATATCAATAGCGCAACGATGATGGCATGGAAAAAATAGAAGTGTAAGATTAGGAGGAGGAGAAACAGTGATCATTGGATCACCCATCCCGAATTCTCGATGGTCATCAGATCTGAATTCAGGTAGGAGGAGAGCATAGAGGAGGAGTACAGATCTATTCCATAATATCTGAGCGCGGATCGACCAGCGTTGGATCTAGAAGAATGTGAACGACCTTTAAGTGCAAGGTGAATCAGGCTTACAAAGTCCCTAAAGTCGGGGGACCATCCATTGTCAAGGAAGACATGTGGCAGTAGATTGGTAGATTCACAGAATTGTGAATTGGGAGAACTACATCGAGCAGTTTGCAGATATCGCGAAATGAGAAATCATGACTTGTTCACAACCATTGATCAAAGAAAATATCTGGTCCATCGATCTAGCACCATCGCTATTTCAGGTATCGGGAGAACAGAGTTAAGGAGTCTCTCAAAGTCGTGAAATGCGAATTCGTGAAATGATCTTGGTCGTTGGAGCCAAAGGACACATGGCGAGCGATTGGCATTTCGTTGACTTGCACATTGGAGGAGTCAAAGGAATGTGACACATGAACTCGTGATATACAAAATCACGATGAGATATGAGTCGTCAGATCGATGAAAAGTTATGGACCGTTGATCTGACAAGAGAAGAGATTGAATGTTTAGCCCGTGGTAATAGCCAAGGTCATATCATCGAAAGTTGGAAGAAGGAGCTAGTCTACCTAAGCTCTATTTCGGAGTTTCACGTTTCGGGTGTTTGGAAGAAAATCACAGTAGGAGGTCGTGATATGCGAAATTGCGAAATCACTTTATGTTTAGCATTTGGTCATATCCAGTGTTCATATGGGATAAACACGAGACTCTGCAGATGTAATCCAACGGTGCTAATTAATCGGGAATTTGATCGAAGGGATATTGTTTCACCTCACAGTTAATTGTTCAGTTACGATTCAGTTAGGAGAACTAAATCATAGTTCTTGGATGTTTGGCGATTCAGTTGTTGAGGCATTTCCTTGGATATTCGAGGTGTAACTGAATGTGTGGGAGATCATAAAAGAGATATGCAATGATTGTGTGAGGTTGGTTGTTCTAACTGAAAAATGAGTTGAACTGTAAGAAAGGTAAAATTACAGTATGCGTAGTGTGAAATCAAACTCAGAGATTAGAAACATAAGTTGAACAGACATAAGCAGAGAAGATTTGCAAAATAGACGGAAGAAGAGAAGAATTTCATAACATATAGAAGAAGAGAAAAATTGTAGAACAGACAGAAGAAGACCGGATTTATAGAACATAGAAGAATAGGTAAGAATTGATATATCTATATTGTTGATTATATAGTCAAAAATTCATAATTAGGGAGGTAGGGTGGTGCTAGGGAGGACTGTGGTCCTCTGGTAGTCAAGTTGGTGCTTGAATATTGGAAGTTGTATCTTCCATCTAGTTGTGGCTAGAAAACAGGGTGGCAGGGTGGTGCTAGGGAAAACACAGAGTTTTATGTATGCAAGTTGGTGCTTGTATAAGTCTAGTTGGTGTTGGAACATTTAGGGAGTTGATGCTTCCTTCTAGTGGGTGCTAGAGAAACCAGAGAGTTGGTTCTCTCAACAACTTGGAGCTTGTAAAAAAGAGGTAGTAGCCTCACATTGAGCTGGTACTCAAATATAGATGATGTATAGAACTTAAAAGATTGCCTATCATTCGAAGAAGAAGAGGTTTTCTTCCTTTATGGGTTTCCTCGTGAAAACCTGTCTCTGAGTATATCTTATGTGTGACTGATGTTCATTATTTATGTTGTTCATATCTTGTATAATATTGATGGTAAATTGGAGAAGATTGAAAAAATATTTTAATAGACATAATATTGTTTAAGCACAGTAACAACTGATTCGTCCCCCCTCTCAGTTTTCTTAGTAATTTCAACAATTGGTATCAGAGCAAGTTCCTTTTATTTAAAGGTAGATTTGTAAGCTTAAACATGACAAGTCATGAAGGGACTTCAACGAATAAGCCTCCTCTGTTTGATGGAACAAATTTTTCCTTCTAGAAAGTTAGAATGAGAACATACATAATGGCCTTAGGTGTTGATGTTTGGGATGTAGTAGAAACTGGTTATATAAAGCTTGTTGTGCTAGCTTCTAAACATGATAAGTTTGAATTTAGTTTCAATGCAAAGGCAATGAATGCTATCTTGAATGGACTTGTTGAAGTTGAGTTTGTAAAGGTGATGCATCTTGAATCTGCCAAAGCAATGTGGGATAAACTTATTAGCAGTTATGAAGGAAATGAGAAAGTAAAAGATGCAAAACTTCAAACATATAGATTGAAATTTGAACAACTACAGATGAATGAGGATGAAACAGTTATTAAGTATTTTTTAAGATTTGAAGAGCTTGTGAATTCCATGAAGGGTCTTGGTGAGAAGATTGAAGATGTATTCTTAGTTCAGAAGATTTTAAGATCTTTGCTTGATAGATTTAATCCAAAAGTTCATGCAATAGAAGAATTAAATGATTTTAAAACTCTTTCTATAGATCAACTTATAGGAACTCTAATTGCATATGAAATGAGAATTGGTAAAGATAAATCCATCACTAGAGAATCATCTTTTAAAGAAGACAAGAATATTGATTCAGAATTAGATGATATTGAGGAAAAATCTGTGACAAGGTTAAAGAAAGGATCAAGAAAATATCAAGGCAAGTTGCCCTTCAAATGTTTTAACTGTGGTAAGATAGGTCATTTTGCATCTAAGTGTCCTCACAAGAAAAGCAACCAGAAATATGATGATGAAAATAAATACAAATTTAAGAAATATGGTAAAAAACAAAGTTTGTGTGCAAACAATGAAGACTCCTTAAAAGACATAGATAGTGATTCATCCTGCGAAGACAAAGTGGATGATTTTATTCTTATGGCTATGGGAGATATTGATGATGAACACACATGAGGTGACATGGATGACGAAGAAGCTATGGTGGATATGGAAGGTGAATTAATCAGTGCCTTGGAAGAAATTGACAAACTCGGATTTAAGAAGAGAAAAAAAAAATAGTTGTTGATGCAGTTTAAAATGAATGGTAAAAAACCTGATGAAGAATTTGCCTTGCTAAAAGTGGAGTTAGAAGAGGCAAAGAAAATAGAGGAAATTTTGAAACAACAGTTATCAGAGAAGAAAGCGAGATGTGAAGCCTTAGAAGAAGAAATAGTAAAAACCATAAAAGATATGGAGAAGTTTAAGGCATTGTATCACCAAAATCTGTGAAGTATTAAAGCCTCATAAGGATTAACCTCCATTCTAAATCAGCAAAGGAATCTAAAGTTGAAATATGTCTTGGGTTATGAAGAAGGATCAAGTAGTGATCAACCAAGTAACACAGAATCCATCAATTTTGTCAAATCTACAATCATTGGCAATAACCACTCTACTGAAACAGAGAAAGATAATCAGTCGCCAAGAAGGAATGAAAGGAAAAGTACCAAAACCAAATCTGTAGATCAAAGAAATAACACAAACACATCCTCTAGTCAAAGAAATCATCACCATGGAAGAAATCGACACGTTCAAAGAAGACAACCATTTTCCAGGTACAAAGGATTTTTCTATGGATTTTTTTTTTATGTTCTAACTTTGGTCACAAAGTTGTAAATTGTTCTTTAAGATTTAGATTTGAGCAATCAATATACTCAAGGAGTAATTATCTTCCACAACAAATATTGAGACAACCAAGTAACAAACAACCACAAACTACAAATCATGTGATGGCTGGGAAAAATACGCAGGTTAAGCATAACAACAATTGTGAGCATAACAATCGTTATGATTTGTTATTCAATGAACCAGAATGTTACACCTTCCATAATTATGGACATAAAGCTATAGATTGTCGCTTAAGGAATTATAAGCCATATTTGAATCCCACTGCTGAAAATTTCAAGGTTTGGAAGAAGAAAGAAGATGACAATTGTGGACTAGTGTTATCAACCCAAAGTCAAAAGAATCCATGGTATATTGATAGTGGATGTTCCAAACATATGACTAGAGACAAAAGTAAGTTTCTAACTCTAAGTGAAAGCAAATCAGGGAATGTGACTTTTGGAAATGATGCACTAGGAAAAATAAAAGGCAAAGAAATAGTAAGTCTAAGTAATGGCAAAGGAAAAGCACAAGATGTGTTGTTTATAGATGGTCTGAAACATAATCTACTAAGTGTCAATGTGGTTTGCGACAGAGAATGTGAAGTTGTTTTTACTTCTAAAGATTGTAAAATAAAGTTTGTGAATTCAGGAAAGTTGGTTGCAAAAGGGATAAGAACAGAAAACAATGTATATTTGTTAAAAGAAGAAAAAGAAGAATGTCACTTAAGCAAGTATGATGAAAGTTGGCTATGTCATAGGAGACTTGGACACCTAAATTTTGATCATTTAATCAAGCTTAGAAACAATGGGGCAGTAAAATATCTTCCAAATATATCAAAGCCATATGATTTTGTTTGTAAACCTTGCCAGATAGGAAATCTTACTCGGACACGGTTCAAATATAAAAAAATTCCTTCAACAGAAAAACCTCTCCAGTTAGTACATATGGATTTATGTGGACCTTCAAGAAAAGAAGGTACAAGAAAATAAAACTATTTTATGTTGATTATTGATGATTATTCTAGACTAACATGGGTTTCCTTTTTGAAGGAAAAATCTGAAGCATTTGAAAAATTCAAAGTGTTTAAGGCTATGTCTGAGAATCAAACAGGAAAAAGATTGAAGGTGGTAAGGTTTGATAGAGGAGGAGATTTTAGTTCATGGAACTTCAAAGGGTTTTTTGATAAACACAGAATCAAACGAGAGTACACTATTCCAAGGACTCCACAACAAAATGGAGTGGTTGAGAGGCAAAATAGATCAGTTCAGTAGATGACAAGATCAATGATGAATGAAAGGAATATTGCTTAGACATATTGGGTGGAAGCAATTCATACAGCTGTTCATATCCTTAACAAAGCTCATCTCAGGCCACACAGTGACAAGACTCCTTATGAACTATGGTTTGGAAGACCTGCTTTAGTCAAACATTTTAAAGTCTTTGGGAGTAAATGTTATATCAAGAATAATGATGAAAATATTGGCAAATATGATGATAGGGCTGATGAAGGTATATTCATAGGTTATGCTACAAACAGTAAAGGATACAGATGTTATAATAAGAGGTTTCATAAATTGGTTGATTTTATCGATATAAAAATTGATGAAGAAATCCCAATACGAAATGTAAGCAGTGTTGAACCAAGCACAGAAGATATAGTTGAAGTTGAAGATGAACAGGTCCAAGGATCAGAAAGAGAAGAATCTGAATCAGATGAATACACAAATACTCAGGCTGACACAGATCAACAGAAAGAAACAAAATCACCTCTTAGAATAGTTAGAAAGAATCATCCTGAAAATCAGATAATTGGTGATATAAATAAAGGAGTTCAGACAAGAAGGAAATTGATTAAAGACTCAGAACAATCTCAGGTTGTTTTTCTATCTATGATTGAACCTAAAAAATTTGATGAAGCCAACAAGCATGATGATTGGATTAGAGCTATGAATGAAGAGTTTGATCACATTGAGAAGAACAATACTTGGGAGCTTGTTCCTAGACCTGAAGATAAGAATGTAATAGGCTCCAAATGGGTATTCAAGAATAAAATGAATGAAAAAGGACAAGTTGTTAGGAATATAGCCAGATTGGTCTGTAAAGGGTATGCACAAGTTGAAGGACAAGATTTTGATGAAACCTTTGCACTAGTGGCAAGATTGGAAGCCATCAGAATGTTTCTTGCATACCCATGTCATAAGAACTTTAAAGTATATCAGATGGATGTTAAGTCATATTTTCTTAATGGAGATCTAAAGGAAGAAGTGTATAAGAAGCAACATGAAGGATTCTCACTGATAGATAATCATGATTATGTCTGCAAGATGAAGAAGGATTTATATGGGTTGAAACAATCACCATGAGCTTGGTATTATAGACTGGACAAATTTTTACAAGACAAAGGGTTTAAGAAAGGTATTGTTTACAACAATCTATACATTAAGTCTAAATGTGAATGATTTACGAGTTGTTTTGGTTTATGTAGATGACATTATTTTTGGATGTACTAATGATTCTTCTGTCCAGTAGTTTGCTAACTCTATGGAAACAAAGTTTGAGATGTTCATGATAGGAGAATTGCCATATTTTCTTGGCTTACAAGTAAATCAGAGTTTTGCAGGAATATTTATCTCTCAAGAAAAATATTTGAAAGAGATGTTGAAGAAATTTCAGATGGAAGAATCTTCTCCTGTTAGTACACCTATGGTGGTTGGTTGCAAGCTCAATAAAGATTATATTTCACCTGATGTTGATCAAAGGACATATCGATCAATGATAGGCAGTCTTCTGTACATCACAACATCCCATCCTGATATAATGCAAGTTGTTGGAATAGTAGGTCATTATCAGTCTGCTCCTAAACAAAGTCATTTAGTAGTTGTAACAAGCATATTCAAATACTTGAAGGGCACACTGACTTATGGTCCGTGGTATTCTAGAAATCATAATTTTCGGTTAACTTCTTATTCAGATGTTGATTGGGCAAATTGTGTGGATGAGAGAAAGAGCACCAGTGGAGGTGAATTCTTCCTAAGTGACTCGTTAGTAGCAGGGATCTATTTCATTATCAACTACAGAGGCAGAGTACATTCTTGTTGCTACTTGTTGCACTCAGATTTTATGGATGATACAAACTCTTGCAGATTTGAAGGTAACTTATACTGATCCCATCCCACTTCACTGTGGTAACACCAGTGCCATTAGTGTCTCCAAGAATCTTGTTCTTCGTTCCAAGACTAAGCATATACCAATCAAATATCATTTTCTCAGAGAGCAGGTTACAAACAGAGTTTTTCAGTTGAATTATATTCCTTCCACGGAACAGATAGCTGACATCTTTACTAAATCGTTAGCAGTGACACCTTTTGGATATCTTCATCAGAATTTGGGGGTTATATCTTCTTTCATCTAATCTGTTCACCTTGTCAGGGGGAGTATGTGCTTATTGCATATCTGATACCTTCGAGATATACTGCAACAACTTAGGGAGAGCGTGTTTCTTCTTTGACATTGATGTCAAAGGGGGAGAAAAAGTGTGGTAATGGTAAGGATGCTACAGTGGTATGGTTGGATGTCCAGGAAGAATAGTGCAGTTTGGTAAGGATGATACAGTGGTACGGTTGGATGTCCGGGTAGAATAGTGCAGTTCTTCAGATTCTTCAAGGTTTCCATCAATGCCAAAGGGGGAGATTGTTGGCATATTTATAGAAATAAGACAGAGTATGTTTGTTTATCATTAATAGCAAGATCAACCCGACGAAACTATACTTGTTTGCCAATGATAGCAGGATCAACAGCGCATCGATGATGGCATAGAAAGAACAGAAGTGTAAGCTCAAGAGGAGGAGCAACAGTGATCATTGGATCACCCATCCCGAATTATTGATGGTCGTCAGATCTGAATTCAGACATGAGGAGAGCGCAGAGGAGGAGTACAGATCAGTTCCATAAGATCTGAGCGCGAGGACCGACCAATGTTGGATCCAAAAGAATGTGCACAAACTTTAAGTGCAAGGTGAAGCGGGCTTACAAAGTCCCAAAAGCAGCGGGACCATCCATCGTCAAGGGAGACATGTGGCAGCAGATGAGCAGATGAGCAGATATCGCGAAACACGAAATCATGACTTGTTCACAACCATTGATCAAAGAAAATATTTGGTCCGTCGATCTAGCACCATCGCTATTTCGGGTATCGGGAGAACGGAGGTAAGGAGTCTCCAAAAGTCACGAAATGTGAATTCGCGAAATGATCCTGGTCGTTGGAGCCAGAGGACATGTGGCGAGCGATTGGCATTTAACTGACTTGCACATTGGATGAGTCAAAGGAATGTGACACAGGAACTCGCGATATGTGAAGTCGCGATGAGATCTAAGCCGTCAGATCGAAGAAAAGTTTTGGACCGTTGATATGACAAGCGAAGCACTTGAATGTTTGGCCCGTGGTAATAGCTAAGGTCACATCATCAAAATTTGGAAGAAGGAGCTAGTCTACCTAAGCTCTATTTTGGAGTTTCGCGTTTCGAGTGTTTGGAAGCAAATCACAACAGGGGGTCGCGATATGCGAAATCATGAAATCACTTTATGTTTAGCATTCATTCATAGCCAGTGGTAATATGGGATAAACGTGAGACTCTGTGGATGTAATCCAACAGTGCTGATTAATCGGGAATTTGATCGAAGGGCTATTGTTTCACCTCATGGTTAATTGTTCAGTTATGATTCAGTTAGCAGAACTAAATCATAGTTCTTAGACGTTTGGTGATTCAGTTGCTGAGGCGTTTCCTTGGAGATTCGAGGTGTAACTCAATGTGTGGGAGAGCATAAAAGAGAAATGCAGTGACTATGTGAGGTTGACTGTTCTAACTGAAAAATGAGTTGAAATTCAAGAAAGGTAAAATTACAATATGCACAGTGTGAGATCAAACTCAGAGATTAGAAACAGAAGATGAACAGACAGAAGCAGAGCAGATTTGCAGAACAAACAGAAGAAGAGAAGAATTGCAGAACAGACAAAAGAAGAGCAGAATTGCAGAACAAACAAAAGAAGACCAGATTTACAGAACATAGAAGAATCGATAAGAATTGATATATCTGTATTGTTGATTATACAGTCAAAAATTCATGATCAGGGAGGTAGGGTGGTGCTAGGGAGGACTGTGGTCCTCTGTATTCAAGATGGTGCTTGAATATTGGAAGTTGTATATTCCATCTAGTTGTGGCTAGAAAACAGGGTGGCAGGGTGGTGCTAGGGAAAACACAGATTTTTTTGTATGCAAGTTGGTGCTTGTATAATTCCAGTTGGTGCTGGAACATTTAGGGAGTTGATGCTTCTTTCTAGTGGGTGCTAGAGAAACCAGAGAGTTGGTGGTCTCAGCAAGTTGAAGCTTGCAAAACAGAGGTACTAGCCTCACATTGAGTTGTTACTCAAAGATAGATGATGTACAGAACTTAAAAGACTACCTATCATTCGAAGAAGAAGAGGTTTTCTCCCTTTATGGGTTTCCTCGGGAAAATTTGTTTCTGATTATATCTTATGTGTGACTGTTGTTCATTATTTATGTTTTTCATATCTTGTATAATATTGATGGTCACTTGGAGAAGATTGAAAAAATGTTTTAATAGACATAATATTGTTTAAGCACAGTAACAACTGATTCACCCCCCCTCTCAATTGTCTTAGTAATTTTAATAGACAAATCTTCTTAAAGGCCTTCTGGAACTAATTCTAGTATTCCATCAATTTCAGGAATGTTGATTGTGAAGAAGGCTACTTATGCATCTTATGATTGGAGTGATAAAATTCGAATAGTATAGTATACATGTTTGGAATTTGTGTTACCTAATGTTCATCTTGAACCATATTTTTTACCAGAAAAGTTTGTCTGATAATTGAATCCTTATTTATTTTACCAATAAGATCTGTTATTGGTTTTTGAGCTTCCATTTTATATTACTACCTTTTATGTGTAATCAGTTCAAATTTTAGGAGAAAGTATGATTGTTAATACTTGACATAGGCCTGATCCACCTTTCAATGGTGGGAGGATGCTTTATAAATTCCTAAAGCATATGGAGAATGATTGTTTTGTATATTATGTTTTTCAAAAATAAAATGATGAATAACATTCCACTAAGGAGAAATGTAATTCTGGTGGGAAATATATGATTAGTCAGATTTTCCAAATGAGAAAGACACCACAAAGGTATTTTTTGCATCTTATGCAAGTTATTTTCAATTGTTTTTTCCTCATCGTTCATATTAACTCTTTATTGCAGACTGGATACTAGTATTCCTTTAGAAGGCATACAATCTTTTAAATATTTGATTTTACGAAGTCCATGAAAGTTACATTTGTTAGATCCATCAACTTGTGGTTACTTTTATCCTCTCCTTATTTTAGCATATATGCTTTTTTTGTTTGACCCTTCATGGCATCATTCATGTTACTTTGCACATGCTAGAGAGTTTCACCATGCTACCTTTGAAGTGACTGGAAATGTCCCTTACATTCATGGACAACATGGTCCATCCAGGTGATTTGCTTTGTTTATGCAGATGATACATTCATCGAGAAATACTTTCTCTCTTAATTCCATGTGTCTGGACTCTGAACTTTGTTCTTTCCATGATAACATTGTGATACTTACATGATATACTCAGGAACAAACTGAAACTGGGACACACCACAGAGTCCTTATTTTATTTTATTTTACTAGCGCTTGACTACTAATATTCCTTTATAAGGTAGATAATCTTTTAAATATTTGGTTTTACGAAGTGCGTGAAAGTTACATTTTTTAGATCTATCAGCTTGTGGTTACTTATATCCTTTTCTTATTTTAGCATATATGCTCCTTCTGTTTGACTCTTAATGTCATCATTCAAGTTACTTTGGATTGTGGTCTCTAAGCCATGCTAGAGAGTTCCACCATACTATCTTTGAAGTGAATGGACATGTCCCTTACATTCATGGATAAAATGGTCCATCCAGATGATTTTCTTTATTTGTGCAGATGATAAATCTATCTAGAACTAATTTCTCTCTTGATTCCATGCATCTGGATTTCTCTCTGGACTCTGGAATATGTTATTCCCATGATAAAATTGTGATACTTACATGACTTACTCAGGAACAAACTAAAAATGGGACACACCACAAAGTCCTTATTTTAATTACCAATTTTTTTTTGGATGGCATAGAACCTAAATATGAAGATCTGATTTTAAGATTCATTTTGAAATGGCATTTTTAGTTGCAATAGGGGAAGGAGTTCATTATCTATTTGGATGTCGAGATATTATGCACTTGTATAATTTGGAGGTTGTTGCATGGATCAGAGATGTTGAGGTTCTTCTAGAAATTGCTCTCCTTCCTAAGTACGTCACTTATATGGTAGCTAAAGAAAATGTTATCCCTCTATTTGAATGAAAGTAAGATTCACATTACTAGCAGTAATTCAGGCATCCTTCTTATTCAAGAAAAATGAGGTCCTATTTTGTATAGATATTTTGAAAGGGCATCCTTTGACCAAGTATATGAGACTATGCCTTGGATTTGCTTGCCTGCTACAAGGTATTTTTGAAATATAATAGGTGTGAAATGGAAAGTATATGAGATTCTGCCTTGGATTTTCTGGCCTGCTACAAGGTATTTTTGAAATGTAATGGGTGTGGAATGGAATGTTTCTAGATCCAATCACTTATAAAGGTTTCATATTCTTCCCATGCAAAGAATATGGTATGCTTTAACAAACAGAAAAGGTCTCCCTGGAATAGAATGAAAAAGTGAAATGAAGCTTATGGGTCACTCTTGTATATTCCTTTTTGTTGGTATTATGGCAAGTAAAAATTACTTTTGTGAATCTTATAAAGGTTTCATATTCTTCCCCTGCAAAGAATATGGTATGCTTTAACAAACAGAAAAGGTCTCCCTGGAATAGAATGAAAAAGTGAAATGAAGCTTATGGGTCACTCTTGTATATTCCTTTTTGTTGGTACTATGGCAAGTAAAAATTACTTTTGTGAATGATTGCAGTCTTGGAAGAGTAACAATGTTTGATTTTATATAATAAGGTTGTACAAAAATAAGTACAGGTGGAGAGGAAATCATTGTAGTTTTGGTTCTATATCCAGGTACAAGTGGTACAAGATGCATATCTTGAATAATGGGAAGTGTAGATAATTATTCAGAAATCTTATTTAATATGGTGTCTCACATTTTACTACTTTAATGACAATTCAATTTTTGAGGCTACAACTTTTAGTAATGTTGCATAACTTCAGGAAAAACTGGAATCTACTCTTAACTCTCTATTGCCCCATTGGACATGAATGACTTTCCCCAGTTGAGAGCCATAGGGACAATTTGGTACATGGGT
>SNQJ01S0109068.1:3256-14277 GCA_010110895.2 Picea sitchensis
TTGGAGGCACTATCTAGTAGGGTGAAACTTTGAGCTCAAAACGGACCATCAAAGTTTAAAACATCACTTCACTCAAAGGGATCTGAATTCTAGGCAAAAGCAATGAAGTGAGTTCATGAGTGAGTACGATTTTGGTATTTCATATATCAAGGGAAAAGAGAATGTGGTCGCGGATACCTTGAGTAGGAGGCCACGTGTCTTCTCCTTGGTACCCTTAAAAGTCAAACTGAGGGAATGTGTGTTGAGGCAACTCCATGGAGACAGTTGGTACTTAAAGGTTACTTCAAACCTCCAGAGTGGGAGGCAATTAGATACAAAGTATGAAGGATATAGTCTGGAAGCAGACGAACTATTAAGATATCGAGGAAGGATGTACATCCCTGAAAGTGGGGATATTCGAGGCATCATACTGAAGGAAGCCCATAGAGAACTTTATTGTGCACATCCAAGTGTGAAGAAAATGTATGCAGACATGAGGAAGCTACTCTTCTGGGTAGGCATGAAGCGCGATGTAGTCCATTTCGTCGCCAAGTGCCTAGAGTGTCAACAAGTGAAAGCCAACCACCATCACCCGACAGACCTCCTACAACCACATGATGTTCCTATGTCCAAATGGGAAGTCATTTCCATGGATTTTGTTGTGGGGTTGTCGCTCACATCTCGTAGACACAATGCCATTCTTGTGATAGTTGATAAGTTAACCAAGAGTGCTCATTTTATTTTGGCTAGAGACACTTACGATGCCACTGATGTGGCACACATGTTTGTAAGTGAGGTCATATGTTTGCACGGGATACCTAAGAATATCATTTCAGATAAAGACTCTGGATTCACTTCTAGGTTTTGGACAAGTTTGCGGTCAGCGTTGGGGAATCAGTTGAACTTAAGTACAACTTATCATCCTGAAACATATGGGAAAACCGAGAGAGTAAATTAGGTTACGGAAGACATGCTTAGGATGTATGTTATGGATAATCAAAACCATTGGGAGAAGTACCTAACTTTGGTAGAGTTCGCCTACAATAACAATTTTCATAGCTCCATTGGAATGCCACCCTATGAAGCTCTGTATGGAAGGCCATGCAGAACGTCGTTGAGTTGGGAGAGGTTAGAAGACCAAGTAACAGTTGGGCTAGAATTGATTCAAGAGATGGAGGAACAAGTGATTCAGATTAGGAAGAGACTAAAGGAAGCATAGGATAGATAGAAAAGTTATGCGGATGCACACATGATCGATGCAGGATTTCAGGTGGTGAGACTTCCTAAAACTAAATAAACGTGAAAAAACTCCTAGCAAAATGGTGCCAATGTATATTCCATTGTAGGGTGTAGACCCTAGTCTTATTAGGAGGGGTGGAGGTATTTCCCATCATGTAACCTCCGAAACCTGGAGTCATGGGAGGACGGTGTTAGCTCACGCTCCCCTAGAAGTGTGATGATGACTGTCAGTTGCCTACTGGGGAAGCTTGGTGAAGATAGTGACACTTTCTCTTACGGGTTCTATTTGGAGTTAGGTCAATATAGTTGACGCTCCAAGATATTCCAGCGGAGGAAGGATAGGAATGGAAGATGGAAGTAAGCTAGGGAGGAAGGATGAATAGAAATAGTTGAGAGTGTATGGAGATTTTCCTTATGGTGGAATTTATTGTTTTTCCTTCTGAAAAGAAAATGTGTATATATTTATATTCATCGTTACTTAACTAAACTACATTTGTATAAATAAAATTGTTGAGCTAGATAATTGTAATTAAGGGAATTGACAAACATTTCATTGGTTTATTATCTTTTATAAAATGAATAGTCTTGTTGATTGGATTGGATGCATACACAAATTACTATAAGGGTGATAGTTATTGTTATTAGTACATGCACGAGACTTGTATGTACTAGCTACACATGCATTTCTTGTACATGTACACTAGTATGTATGAGTTTTCTTGGTTTACTTACTAATAATGTCAGTTATTTGATATGAATGTGTGAACCATGTGTCTTTTCCCTTGTATCATAAAATACCTTAACTTCAGGATGAAGTTTCCTGAAGGGTGGGTGTATGTAACAAACCTAAGTATTAATCAATTGTCATGGTTTAATTAATTGTTTAATGTATATTAGTTTAAATAATTAATTAATTAATTGTCCTGGTTAAATATTTGTTGAATGTGAATTGGTTTAATTAACTAATTAATTAATTTAATGATTAAATATATGTTTAATAAATTCTAGTTTGATAAATTATTAATTATTATTTTGTATCGAATGATGGAACCATTAAAGATAAGGGGATAAGGTGGTTGACATTGAATGGAGGGATAAGGTGGGTGAGTCTTAATGAAAGGGAGAAGGCGGTGAATGAGAGAATGGGGAAGGAGGATAAGAGGAGGAAAAAAAACATTCGAAGGGGGACTTTTGATTTTGGGGAGAGCATCATTTTCATAGGAGAGGATTGTGTTGCTGATTTGGGTGCTGGAGTAGCTTGCTAAAGGAGGGTACTACTGGTTTTTGCTTGAGGAACTTGCTGGAGTTTGGTGGATTGAGACAGGGGGCATCTGTTGCTGGGAGTTTTGGGCTCAGGGGCCAGGAATCCTTACGGAATCCTGGAGCTAGGGAGTCGGAGAGGCTCTATTCCTAGCTGGCTAGGAGGAAAAGATTCAGTTTTAAGGCAGTTTCAAGCAGTTTGCAACAACAAGAAAGCAAAGGACAAACTCCTTCTTCAAGAGGTATTTTTTTTCAGTATTAATTTTGTTCAGAATGAAAGTTATGATATGAATTTATGTATGGAAAATGTGTAATATGTTGTGTAATCTATTTTGTGATTATTTTGGACTGTATAAAATGGGAATTTAATATTTAGCTGGTTAATTTGCTAGAACTTCAACATAAATTAGTTAGATTGTTTTAATGCAAACATAAATGGAAATTTGATGTCGTGTTCAAGAAAGAAAAAGTAATTTAGATTATAAATTTACCATTTAACTTTGAGACCCATGAAAAGGGCCTTACAATTAGGATGGGAGATGTAGGGTATCAAGTGGTCTTTTATAGAATCCACTATTATAATCATGGAATTGATGTCATAGTCTTTGAACTTCTCCATAACTGCAACATTCTGCGGTTCCTTCTCTTTTCCTTCTTCAAACTCTAGTTCCACAATATTTCCTTTCATGATATCCAACACTTTATTCTTGGCAAGGATGAGATCAATACTTGTCTTCCATGCTCTGAAGTTAGAATCCCCTTCTAACTTGTTTTCTAACTTCATATTGTAAGTCATGGCTGCTTTGACTTGGTCAACCCTAGATTTGACCAAAAACTTCAAACTTGATGTCTTAGCTTGATGAGAGTACCAGGAGATGCGCTAGGATAGGGTGCACTAGTCTATCCAAAAATTAGGTCAATCCCTTCACTTAAGGTGCCTTAACGAGAAGGTTAGGGTTTCTACAACTGCACTTGCTAGTAACCCTAGTGGTAGTGCTTTAGTAACTTCTCCTGCTAGAAACCCTAGCGACAGTTCTTCAACGAGCTTAGTATCCTTATGGATATGCTCCCTTCTAGTGGTTATATTGAATGAAGGAGGTGTGGGACCATAACCTGTTAGAATATAATGGATGTGTTCATTTAACCATAGACAATATCATTATTGTCACTCAACCATAGGACAAAGCCACCCCCGAGCACCTTAACCTTGACAAAGAATATTTATGGAAGAAAACCCTAGAAAGATAGACAAACAAGGTATCACACCTCTCTCCAAGAATAGCGCACCAAGCAAGAATAACAAAAGCTGATCAGAAAGTCCAAAACTAGAGAAGACTGAGACTATATACTGGAGGCAACAACTTCTCCAAGACTTGCGCACAAAACTGCCCAACTGCTTTGCGCACAAGTGTATTACTGCAGTTCTGAGAATGCTTGTTAGAATGAAGACTGGCCTCCTATTTTTATACTAATTCTGGCAGATTGCCTCGGCTGACTTCTCATTTTGGGTGTCAATTTACATAGTATATAATATTTCCTTTAGCTGACTTCTTCTCTTGGAGGCTAATAACCTAATACAAATTATCCTTTTGAGCTGACTTGTCTTCTAGGGTTATTAGCCAACTAATTAGGGTTTCTTCTTACTTCCTGAAATATTCTATTCTCGTCAGGTTTACACGTGGAGGTAAATACCTCCCGCAACTACCATAATATCAATAGGTGGGACATTGGAGAATCGGTGCAAGTTTTCTCTGGAGGTTGTCGAAGCAGTGGCAAATGAAATTGGAGCAGAACGAGTGGGAATACATCTCTCTCCATTTGTAGAATTTCAAGAATCAAGTGACTCATATTCTGAGGCACTTGGGATTTACATGGATGAGGCATTGAATAAATACACCATCCTGTATGCCCACTATGTAGAACCCAGAATAGTAACTTCATTTGAATAAGTTGCAACAAACACAAGTCTATTTCCAATGAGGAGGGCATTCAATGGATCATTCTTGGTTGCGGGAGGTTATGATAGAGAAGATGGAAATCAAGCAATTTCAAGTGGTAAGGCTGATCTTGTAGTTTATGGTCGATTTTTTCTAGCCAACTCAGATTTTCCAAAAAGATTTGAGTTAAATGCTCCTCTCAACCAATACAACAAACACACCTTTTACACACCTGATCCTGTAGTTGGATACACAGTCTATCCATTTTTGGAATGAACTATCCATGGATATAATTTCATTCAATCACACCCATATCGTTTAAGGTGAAGGATATTTATCTCAACAAATACAACATACACACTTTTTACACACCCGATCCTGTAGTTGGCTACACAAACTATCCATGGATATAAGTTCAATCAATCACACCTAGATCGTTTAAGGTGGAGGATATTTAGTATATATCATTATGGTATCTAATTTAAGGAGTCTTGTCTTAAGGTAGAGGATATTTAGCCATTGTTTTAGGATTTAGAATATTCAATTCATTCATTTTTGGAAGGTGGAGGATATTTAGGCATTGTTTTAGGGTTTAGGATTTTTTTTTGTATTAGTGATATAAGATTTGTAAAAATTTGGTGTAAACCTTTCATATTAATAAGAAAATGTGAATGTGTAATAAACATCAAATTATGTATGGGTGGATTAAAATAGTTGTATACTTTTCCCACTAAAAAAATAACATAATAACATCATTGTTCAAAGTTGATTTCTCTGTTTTAATATTATGTCATCATTGTTAGAAGTTGATTTTTTTTTTTAATATTAAGCATCAATATACAATAAGATTGATCTGATTTTAAATCTCCCCCTTGTTCCTATGCAACTTATTTCTTATGCGTCTCATTTTGATTTCGAAGCTCATGTCCCTCTAGGTTTCTTCTCATAATATTTTTTTCTTTGATTTCAAAGATCACCCTAGTTCATGCGCTGACAGTCTTACCAACTTATGGGTCTTCCTTTGGATTTGATCCTTCTCGTTTGCTCATTTCCATGATCCTGTTGGGAGGCAGAGCAAAATCATAAAGTTAATATTTTTACATACACCTCACTGAAGTCCACACCAAGTCTCATCTCCATGGAAATAGATCTAACTTTTAGCAAATGATGCATTTTCCATTCATCAATATCAACGAACAAGTTTCCAATACAACCAATGACCTAACTAGCTAGAATTGCATAGAATAGGTCGGGGTCTTACCTGAATGATAGAAAGGAGGGAGGTAGAATGAGACTCAAAACTATTTTTTGCATCTCTCCACAGATCGAATGAGAAATAAGGTCAAGTAAGACTATTGAACGAGAGATTTAAGAATCTTGAATGAGAGATTGTTTTCAGGTGCATAAGGTAACATGATCATATTCAAATGTTTCTGTAGTGGATGAAACTAGTATAGAACCAGAACATCATGGATATCTCCTATATAAAATGAGAGACGAACAATAAAGCTTTTATTAAACTATCATGGAAAGTCACACCAATAAATCTTTTGTTAACCTTCCTTGGAAATCCATCCCATGTTGTTTAACACCATTTTAAACCGAACCAAATGACATGGTTATGGTCCAAAATTGACATCTATTCCAAAGTTTGAACCAGGAAAAGGATTCTTATATAAAGCAGAGTCAACAGAGATATGCCATGAGATTCACATGACCTCGCTAAAGAAGAATGATCATAACTATTCCACGAAATGATGCTTGTATGAAGTTGACCTACATGTCGAAGTTAGCATGAATGATGATCCAAAATATATCTAAAGGGGAAGTATTTCTCCCAGTATGATCATGGATCTTATATTCGATTGGAAATCTATTCAGATACAAATATTCCACAATTATAGATGGGTGGATTTTTTTATATTCCAACACTTTCCTTTGACGACCTCTAAATGAGGAATATCATAACCCACTAGCACAAAGGTAGAACTTCTTAGAAAAAACATGTTGGGTACGATGAGTTGCACATGGAGGTAGGTTAAAGCCACACAACCAGTGCATGGTTGTACTTGAAAACATTGGACGACTCTGTAGATATAGTATCAAGCCTTGGTGGAAATGTGGTAGGGTTGTACTTTTTCTAGATTTTTTTTATAACAGATGTAAAATTAAGGTCAATTAGCAACAACTTACTGAAGTAGATATATGTGTGGTGTACTCAAGTTTTTTGTTAGCTTCAGGCCAGGGTTCATAGGTTAACCAAAACAAATGGAAGATGCAACATCTCATACTAAGAAGGGATTGTTGATGTAGCTCGGGCATATTGGAATGTATATGAATCTTGATAAATCTTTTAACTCTCTTTCTTTAATTTTTTTTTTTTTTTTCTGATTTCTTTCATATTATCATGTATGTTAATGTAATTGTTTTTCCAATGGGGTATACAGAGAAAATAAAAGTGCATGTAAAGTAATTTGGAACAATTGTGTCATCCACATGATTATGAAATTAAGTTTCATGATAATGTAAAGATTCATCATTTGTCATTAATTAATTTGGTGTTCATCACCATCCTGAATTATTTTCCCTTCAATTTGTCTACAAAAGGTTTTAGGTTCTTTTCCAATTGAGGGAAGGCAAGTATTTTCTAAAAAAAAATTTAGCGTGGACTTGGCTGCTTAAGATTTTGTCATGAAAACTCAATTATTGTACATCTAGATTGGTGATATTTTTAAGGGTTTTTGTCAATATAAATTGATGTGCCCTTGAACAAATTATAGTCTGACCATCCGCTTGAAATTGTGGTTGGCAGCCTATGCATTTTTATATTTGTATATAATTAAATAAAATATAATTATTATTTAAATTGGATTTTGTGAATGAAATGATTTAAAAGAGATTTTATTTATCATGCTTTTAAAAACTTTAAAGTTTTAAAATATTTATAAATACATTTAACAAACGATCGTTAAGATATTGTTGGTCATGGTCGTGATATCTTGATCACATTGGAAACCCTCCAACTATTGTCGGATTGTAGCCATAGCATTACCACGTTAGAGAAAACCAAATGATCATTATGATGTTGGTAGTAGTCGTAGTCATCTTGTGATCAGAGCATGAAAGAAAATCATAGAGCGTTGCAACCTTAGAGAAAAGTAATTCGTTAAAAAAATACTACTATTCTCAGCACGAAAATACTGCTATTCTCAGCATAGTTTTTAGTTCATAATAGAGAAATCCATAGCCAAATTCGGGCCTTAGCGTGCAACCTTAGAGAAAGCTAATTCGTTAAAAAATACTACTAATATCAACACATGTTTTGTTCATAAAAAAGCAATCCATCCGTAGTCTTGTTCATAATAGAGAAATCCATCCAAAAATATGTAGTATAAATGTTTTACGCATTTTATTAATATTTTTTTATCTTTTTATGGATTTTTTTTTTTTTTTTTTTTTTTATATGAATTTGAATTAAAAACTAGTTAAAAAATTAGAAAAATAGTTCAAATTTCAAGGATTAAGCATACATATTCTGGACTGTATTAAAGGTTTTTGAAGACATTGAATTTGTTTCTACATTCTAAAATAAGATTTTAGCATTGTAAAATTGCAATTTTACCAACCATAAGTTTGTCATTCGTTCCACTTTTATCCAATTTCATATT
Source organism: Picea sitchensis (assembly GCA_010110895.2). Classification (NCBI taxonomy): domain Eukaryota; kingdom Viridiplantae; phylum Streptophyta; class Pinopsida; order Pinales; family Pinaceae; genus Picea; species Picea sitchensis. The sequence continues at coordinate 11,340 of SNQJ01S0109068.1, forward strand.
AATTTACATCATTGATTTGAGATCTCCCCTACCTTTATATAATCCTTATATGTTGGCTTTTGATGACGTTTTAAAAAAAAATTATTCCACATTTATTAATATCTATTTGGTAGATTCATGTGCATCAAATGGGAAAATTGACTTATGCATGAAAGCACAAAACATAAAACAAACCTGTAGGTTAGTGGACACAAGTATTCAATTGTTGTGTTGTTGACACAATTATGATTCACACTCTGCAAAGTTTTTGTGGACTTTGAAATTGTTGATTATGGTTAAACGTAAAGTTGCTTTGTCATCAACACATATGGACATAACAAAATAAAATGTTGTGGATAATAAAATAAGATGTTTGGGCACCCAAATATGGATGGGCGGATCATGTCTTTTTAAAAGAAATATGTCGAAAGTGTGCCCAAGTTTGGAATGCCCATGCCACTACAAGGAAAAGACCCTCTAGCAAAGGTTTTTGCAAACACCCCTATAAAAATAGCCCAAAAATCCATTTATAGTAGATGATACTAGCGGAGGTGAGCAGGCAGAGGTTTTAGCAGATGTTTTTACGATGGTCCTTTTATAAGTACATAACTCATCGATGCATTTTATACAACAGGTGCATCGGGGCCCTCAAAACTAGCGCACCGTAGCAAGGTTATTTCAAATAATGAAAAATATTATCCAATGTTCTAAGGAAATAATGACGCACCGAGAAATAATGAAACACCATAATATAATTCTCTAAGAAAGCTATGGTGCACAGCGTAACACTAGAAGCACCGGTACGTTATTATTAGAGCACTCCATTATATGGTTGAATAAAAAACATTTACGCACCAATGTAGGATTGTGTCAAAAAATATATTCCAGTGCACTCCATTGTATCATGTGCACCGGTGTGCACTAGTGCTCCAATATGGAGCATCGTGTTAGGGTTCATTTCCAAATTTACGTGGTGCTCTATATAAAATCGGTTGCACCGGGGAATCTATTATTATACCACAACATTGTATTTTTTCAAAAACTGTACAGCGATGGGCTATGTAGTAGTATACGCATTGGTGCACATGTGTGCCCAAAAACAAGCGCATTGTGCTAGGAATGTTTTTTTTTTAAATATAACTAATGCACTCATTAAACATGTATTCCCTAGTTCAGTTGTTCATCGGATCCACCAGAACATGGTTTTAAATTTTTTTTATCAACAATAAAAATCATTTTTACCACTTTTAGTGTTGTAGAGATGAAACACATCGATGCAACCTTTGCCTATCTAAAGCACCCTTCCATCAATGATTTCCTTTCTTTCCTTCCTTTCGTCTCTTTCTCGGTTCGTGAATTTCAAATTTTTCCAAACGGTGGGAAAAATTAGTTTTTTATTTGTTAAAAAAACAGAATTGCGAAGCAATAAAATAAAACAAATGAGAAAATAAAACACCAAAGATACATGATAAAATAGATATATAGATATACATGGTTCACCTAGTGTGGGTTATGTCCACCAGAGAAATTTCAAGGTCCTTCCTTTATTATTATCCAGCAAATGAAGGGATACAACGTACATCACACCCGTTGTAACTTCCTCTTCTTTTTCTCACAATATCCTCACTCATAATACAATATTCACAATGATACACAACCGCAATAAATTTCAATCATAAAAGAGGGATTCCTTCTAGGGAAAAAAACCTTAACATAACTTCTACCATCAGATTTGCGACCTTATAATGAACGACCCAAATTTACTATGAAATTAGAATACACATTTACAAGGAAATATTTCCTTCGGGGGCTCGCTTGCCTCCAGAACCCGCAGGAGGGGAAATCCCCCCTACATTCCAATGTGTGGAGGAGTGTACATTCTTTCGGGGTGTAAAGTCTTCATGGGGTATAAGCATGGCTGAAAACAAAGGACTCTGAATCAGGAAAATAATCAGACTCCACAACCAACAATCTCCCACTTGGACAATGATCTCAACAACTCCATTGTTGTTGTATCTATTGGAATATGATCCTTCTTGGACCTAACAAATTTCTCATCTTCACTATATTGATTGAAGACCAACTAAAATTTAGCAGGAACCCAGTTTCTCCCTAATTACTCCCTTTGCTAACATGTATGAAGGATTCTGGCTAGTGTGTAGATTTTCCATCTTCAAATGTCCATATTCCAAGATAGATCGTATGAAGTGGTACCTAATATGTATATGCTTAGTATTTGAATGGAAGGTTGATTTATTTGCAAGATGAATGACACTCTCACTGTCACAATACAACCTATTATTATCCTGCTTCTTTCCCAATTCCTCCATAAACCTTTGTAACCAAATCATTTATTTACTAGCCTTTGTAGCAACAACATACTTTACTTCTGTTGTTGAAAGTAAAACAACCTTTTTTCAGTTTTGAAATCCAACTTATTGTTGTTCCACCTATAGTAAAAAAATACCCTGTGGTTCTCCTCCTTATATATTTATCACCTGCCATATCTGATTCAACATATCCCTGTAGAATAGTGTCTAAACCTTCAAAACATAATTCATGAGTAGCAGTACCTCTCAAATACCTGAGAATCCACTTTACTGCCTCCCAATGTTCTTTACCTGGATTATTCATATACATGCTCACAATTGTTGGATCATGTTGTCATTGATGCCAATGGTTTGATTGATTGATGTCATTTATTGATGTCAAGTGATTGATTGATGCCAAAGGATTGATTGATTGATGATTGATGTAATGTAATATGTTTTATCCTCGATGATAATGCATAGATGAAGATGGATCAATGAGTTGTCATTGATATGATGAAGATGGATCAATGAGTTTTCATTGATACATGATAAACATGGATCGATGTGGTTTCATTGTTATATGATGTATTGTTGGAAAAATGTATAGATGACTCATTATTGTCTTATCATGATTGATAAGGTGCACA
>SNQJ01S0109068.1:18452-46496 GCA_010110895.2 Picea sitchensis
GAGCACGTGGTGCATCCTGAAGGGCACGTCGTGCAACAGAAGCAAACAAGGCTAGTGGCACCCTTGGAGCACGTAGTGCGTCCTGAATGACACGTCACATTGATGATGATGATGAGACAACCTAGATGACCCTAAGACCTTAACGCCTTAAGAAATTCTCAAAACCACTCCCCTAATTAATTGTTGCCCAGTTCAAATCTAAATCTAAATTTAAAACCTCTCTAAGATAAAATTTTGATTAGCCTTAAGAGAAGACCCTACAAAAATAAACCTAAGGACGCAAACCAAAACCCTCCTAAGTTATAGTTAAAGTCTCTTAAATTAAGGGGGGGGTAAAGTAATAAGGGAGATAAATTAATTGAAACCCATGGTTTTTAAATTATAAAGAAGATTTAAAATTATTAAAGTGTGGGAGTATAAAAGTTAGGATTTTAGAAATACAATGAAAAGATTAATAAGTGCATTTATCTTATTGGGTTTTAGAAAAAAAAAAGGGGAACGGAACAATTAATAGAAATAAGGAAACTTGTATTAAAGGAAACTTAATAATGGAAAGTAGGGGACATAAGGTAAAAACCAAAAAGGAATCAGCAATTAAGGAGTTACTAAAAATCAGCAACTTCATTTTAGGAAAGTTATTAAAAGCATGAGAGGGGATCTAGGAACCCTAGGAGTAATTTTAGGAGCGACTATAGGGGGGGTGAGGGAAATGAGTCTTTTAATATTTTAAAGAAAATAAATTTTGGAGAAACGTGGGGGATGAGTGACACTTGGACGGCAGAGAATTTTTAGAGGATTGTCAATAATACTTAAATTAATAATGATTTAGGAAAGTAGGTGGGTCTGAAATTCTATAAAAGAAGGGGAAAATGAGGAAGAAGGGATGAACGGTTAGCGTAACGTTATGCTGCCGAATTGTGGCTTGATTGTTTGCTTGTGAGGAGTTGGGAATTTCTCAACTGTATTGGAGTGGTAGCTCAGCCTTGGAGGCGAGCTGAGAAGCTAGTCTTATCTCTGGATCTTGTGTGGCCCCTTTGAGGCTCGGGGGGATAAGGGGGAAGCAGAGTACCCCTAGAGATTGGCTGGGAGGTACCGGTGAGGTCACTACGGTCGGCACGAAAGAGCAGTAAGGAGCACAGGACATCAATCGAGGTGCGGACATCAAACGAGGTCGTCGAAAGGGAAAAAGGTACGCGCGTTATTTGGTAGTAGAATGCTTGGATGTAAATCTTCGCTGTAATATTGTTGTTGTATATCCTTTTCATTCATCGCTCTGGACTGTATAAAATCATTTCTGCTGTAATTCTAGACTGTATAAAATCATTCTGCTGTAATTCTGGACTGTGCAAATTTAAATGATGGTGCGGGAATGTGTAATTTTTAATATTTGTTGTTATGGAAATTTTGACCTTGGGTTGTTTTTGGGGTGAAATTCCGACGTCCTTTTTGTGATTTTCTCTGCGTATTTATAATATAAATTCCTGCGTTCTATATCCCTGCGATGGGAGGAGTATACTCCCCAACTGTCAGTCTCTTAAACTCTGTGTCTTTCTTCCCTTGAACTCTGTAATTTTTCTTCCCTTGAGCTCTGAAATTTCCTTCTGCGCTTGGTGTTTCCCTCAGTGTGTCGTTGGCCCCCAATTTTCTCTTCGTCTTGATTTGAATTTCTCTGCATTTAATGGATTTCGATTTGGCATATTGGAGTTCGATTGGCATTCTGAATTCTGGATTCGATTCTGCATGCATGGATTTCGTTGGGCATTCTGCTTTCTAGTATGTGGCTCGAAAGGTCTGCGTTTTAATGGTAAACGCAAGCATTTTCGATTGAGTCTCTATTAATGTAAATCTAAAAATAAGCAATCAATTTAATCATCCATTTCTGGGCAGTAAAGTCTTATAGGTCCGTGTTTAAATGATCTGCGTTTTAATGGAAAATATTGGGCGTTTTAAATGGCATTCATTGCATGTGTTGGCATTTACCTCTATGTGTGTGGTCTGCATTCTCATTCAAAATGAGCATCATTACATTTCGTTTGTATTTATTGGGCGTTTTTACATACAGTGGGACATTCTTATATTGGGCGTTTTTATTATATACAGTGGGCAATTGTTATATTGGGCGTTTTTGTATACAGTGGGCGTTTCTTTTTATTTTCAGTGGACAATCTTTACCATGGGTTTTCTTTTGTATTTATTGGGCGTTTCTTTTTGTACAGTGGGAAAATTTGTACAGTGGCGTTTTCTTTTTATATACAGTGGCGTTTTTGGGGACTGTGGGCGTTCTGTTTGATTTACAGTGGGCATTTCGGTGGTGGGCATTTCGTTTATAATATGTCGTCTTTCGTTTGTGAAATTCTGTCATTTCGTTTTTACATTTATGTCATTCCTTTTTACTACTGTCATCTCGTTGGGTCGATTATTGGGCAGTAGCGGGAATCCGTAAAGTGGGTGGCTGTAATGCCACCGGTTGTAATTAAATGACAAGGTAAAACACAATTATCAAATGCAATTATAAAATGGCTCCCTTCTGATTGTATCCTTATGATTTCTCATCGATTGTTTAAATGGCAATGATTTTGTTCTGAAATGAAAGCCTTTATTTAGTTCAATTTACCTCGTCATGAAATTCACCACAATTCGATGACAATATGTATCCCATTGATTTTAATTTATATGGCTTTATTTTTACCATTATTGTCCCTTTTTCATTCTGTTAGGAAAGGTAGGAATTGGTTAAGCTCTTTTTATGATTATTATTTTCACCATGCAATTGCTTTATCACGTATTCAATATAAAAAGAATTGCTTTATACGAAAACAAAATGCTATTATACAACTGCTTTATTGCTTCATACTTGGTTTATTTGTGTTAGTTAGCAATTGCTTTATTCAGGTGTGAAACCCAATAGATGTTATTATTTTCACCATGCAATGGCTTAATTATGTATTCAATATAATAAGAATTGCTTTATACATTCAATTAAGTAGGAATTGCTTTGTATCTTCAACTAAAGAAGGAATTGCTTAGGTGTTCAATTAAGAAGGAGACTCCTTGGGTATTAGGTAGTGGTTGCACATTATGGTTGTAATGCAATTTTAACATATCATTTGATTTATGTAAGAGCAAGGATCTTGTAACAAATAAAAGTACTGTTAGGGTTAGACAACATATAATGTTGATTGCTTTCTAAATTGCAAGATTAGGGTAACATCGTGTCATGGCCCTGGGCGCCTTACTGTAATTTATTGTCATGGCGATGTGTAAGGGGTAATGTCTCTATATTACATCGTTGAGTAATGTAAAGGTAATGCATGTCAATATAAATTAAAGTGCAATTTTTAGTATTAGGTATTTTATGAGAAATAATGGCATTGTGCACTCATCTTAATATGATTGAATCTTTAGTTATTAATGATTTTAGATATAAGGTCCTTGAACCAAGTACCTTGAACTACTAAGATTATAATTGGGGAATCTGCAATTACTTAAATTTACATTCTTTTACGGTTGGACCGGGTATCTCGTCTACTAATGGAGTTCAAATGGAATAATTGGTCTATGATTAAGGTCTTGAGTCTCAATAGTGGTTGGTCGATGTCAAAATCCTTCTGAGTTGCATCTCCCGTAGAAGTCATGGTTGTCCTTGATTTTGCAGTGCTTGGTTGTCTTGCATTGTGTGGTCCGCTTGTGTCGGGCGGGGTATAGACACCTCCTCGTAACCTTAGTATATATGTCTGGGTGTGTAATTTTTCTGTGTAAGGAATCCAGTGTCGTATCAAGAGTCTCGGGTTGTTTAAAGGCATAGTTTCCACTCTTGCGACACACTCTGAGCCGTATCAGTAGTCTCAGGCTGTTTAAAGGCACAGTTTCCACTACTGCGACTCCCTAAAAGATTTATTAGTTTCTGCTTGAGCAGTCGGCCAAGAGCCTGTCTAATATTCTTTCGAGAAGACATAAGACTAAAATCCCTGCTTTTCTGTGCAGAAATAGTAAACTCTACTACTATGGATTCTTCTCTCTGTGTTAGTACTATGCATAACCCAGTGCGTCGTTAAATGGTTGCGTCATGAGTCTTATGTCTATAGTCGTAGACATTGATTGATGTTGGTAGATTTAGCATTTACAGTGTTGGTATTGATTGTGTCGGGCGGGATGTAGACACCTCCATGTTCCTCAAAACAGTCGCCAGCCCTGAGACCTTAAATGGTTAAAATCGATGGGAACCTGGGCTTGAGCGTTGCTTATGTGTCTTGGAGGTCCTAACCATTGCAGGGTAGGATGGATGGGTAGTCAGTTTGACTTATTTCTAAGTGATCGTCATTGATGCATGCAGTTTCCTGTTGTACGTCGTATGTCATCTTGATGTGTTCATCTTGATTGTGCCTAGTTGGTTTTAGGGTGGCGACATAGAGTCAAGTGTGTCTATTCCTTCTTCACGCGCGCACACACCTTAGCATTTAAACACAAAAAAAATAAAAAATAAAAAATAATAATAATTTTTGCACCTGTTATCAGAATTGTGGTCGTAACAGGAGGGCCTTTACAGTAGTTATCCCATGGAAATAATAGAAGAAGATCTATTAGAACTTCAAAAGGAAGTTGAAGAGGGTTTATATAGATACAGAAGTGATCATTTTTATACACACTATAACTATCTTTCGGATAGCACTAAGAAGTTTCTTAGGAGGAGTCAAAGGAACATATTGAAGTTAAAGGGAATGCTCAAAGAATAAGAAGAGAGAAATAAGACTAAATTGGAAGAAAATGAAGAAGAGATCACAAGACTAAAGAATGAAAAATAAGATATGAAGGTAGATGATGAGATTAGCAAAAGTTTTGAAACTATTATTCATCTCAAGACCCAAATTGAAAAAGCCAAAAGGGTAGAAGAAATTTTGAAGAATCAAATTAATGAAAAGGAAGAGTCATGTGATAAGTTAGAAGATAAATTGTTGATATTAGAAAGAAAGTGGAGAAGTCAAATAAATTCTTGAATAGCTCAAAAATATTGGATGAGATATTGGAAAGTCAAATATCACCATATGATAAATTAGGTCTTGGATACAAAGAAGAAGCTACACATGTTGAAGAAAGCACCTCAAAAAAGAATGAGGTAAGTCCATCAAAGAAGGAAGAAAATGTTGCAAAAGAACCATCTACACAAGACCAGGAAAATTTCAAAAGAACAAAGCAAGGAAGACATTAAAAAGCTATCTTTGGGACACCAAAGCAAAGGTATGAAAGTATTTTTCATGGGCATTATTATTCATGTAATGAATATGGTAACAAAGCTTTTGAATGTACATCTTATGAAAGAAGATATAATGGAAGATTTCATAAAACCATAAGGTGTTGGAGATGTGATCAAGTAGGACACATTGATGTTCATTGTAACACCAAGAAATGCTACAACTATAGTGAATTTGGCCACAAATCCCAAGAGTGATGGAACACAAGAAGAAAGTCCATGATGAGGACTTCACATAGAATGGATAGAAGAAGGAATGAAGTAAGGAAGGGAGACATATTTGAAAAGATGGATGCTCAGAGCTCATGTTCTGAGGAGAAGAGACATCTACAGAAGTGGGTGAAGAGGATAGAGTAGCCGGAACAAAATAAAAGACTAAAGGGAAGTTAAAGAATGTCATCTACTGAGGCATACACGGGTGACAGTGGTATTAGTCGCATACATACGCAGGCTGACCTTGTATAGGTCTCGTACATATGCGAGTTGTATGTGCGATAGGCCCCGTATATGTGGTGAAGCCTAAGGAAAAGGTCTATGCACATGGATTGTAGTTTGATGTGATGGTATAACTCTGTGATGCAGGGTCTGACATGGTTTATTGTAGGTTCTGACATTTTTTGTTGCAAGTTTTCATGATTCTATATTGGATTATGTAAGGTGATGATGTAAAATAAAATCTTGGGTGCATGGCACTAACCCATGAATATGGATTGATGCATGTTCTGATGAAGAACAATGCTGGTTATGACAGTGACGTTATGACACCTTGGTTATGTGATATATCTTGATGATGTATTGGAAGCTTACTTGTTGGAAAGCTTGATGCATGCATTTAGCATATGGATGGGCTACACATTGGGACATGTGGTTGGTGAGTTGATGAGGTGATCATGCTGTACATGATTGATGAATCATAGCTTGATCTATAATTGATACATGTTTGGTACACTCATAGATGGCATATGCTTGATGATATTACACCATTGGTACTACTTGATTAGCACAACAATTGGTATTTGTTTAAGATACATGATTGTGGCACTTGGTTCATGATGGAGACATATCATGAGTGATATGAAACATGGTTGGCATATCGGTAGATGCACATGGTTGGCATATTGGTAGATGCACATGTTGGAATATTGATGGAGACATATGATTGATACATTCCATAGATGATATATTTTGTCACATTGCATGTTGTTGATGTACATGGATGATGTACATAGGTGTTGTGCATGATGAGCACACTTTTTTGTACATGGATGTTGTGCATGGTGGGCACATTTTGGTACATGAATGATATTTGGATCATGATTCTCTATTTTACTGTTGACATATATTTTTCTTCATGATGCTAGGTATAGCATGAGTTTGATGCATGAACATGTCCAAGGATCATTATATGGTAGCACATTCTTCATTTCACTGAGAAGATAGGGGAGACATACCCATAGGGGGAGTCATTATTCTTCCCATGATTCTAGGAGGAGATATTTATCAGATGCATACCTAGAAAAGAGCCCTATATTTGAAGAAAGAGCAAAGAGGCATAATTCCAGGAGGAGCGATGGTCACAGGGGGAGTATGTTCGATGTATTTTTAGCATTACATGAGAATGATATCCCTTGTTCAAAAGGGGAGAGATTATTCAGAGGAAGATCAAAGGCACTTAGACAAGGGGAGCAACCCCAAGGAAAGTTCAAGAAGGGGGAGAAGCCCCAAGAGGAAAATGGCCCTTTTCCATTGATGTCAAAGGGGAAGAGATAGTCACATTGATGTGATTGATGATTATTGATTTAGAGAGATAGTCACATTGACTATTGATGTAGAGCATGCCTTATCTACATGTTGACATCAATAATTGGTAATTGGTGTTGACATCAATATTAGTATTGCCATCAATTCCAAAGGGGGAGATTGTTGGATCATGTTGTCATTGATGCCAATAATTTGCTTGATTGATGTCAAGTGATTGATTGATTCCAAAGGACTGATTGATTGATGTTTGATGTAATGTGATATGTATTTTCCTTGATGAGAATGCATAGATGAAGATGGATCAATGAGTTGCCATTGATATGATGAAGATGGATCAATGAGTTGTCATTGATACATGATGAAGACGGATTGATGTGGTTTCATTGGTATATGATTCATTGTTGGAAAAATGTATAGATGGCTCATTATTGTCTTATCATGATTGATAAGGTGCACAAATGGATGAACTCCAAAGTGGTCCCCTTATGGTGAAATCTCTCACGGGAAGACGCTTTGTAGATTGAGTTATCCTAGAAGAATGGTTGGAGGAACCATGCTCTCATTATTTTCTTATCATGATTGATAAGGTGCGCAAATGGATGAACTCCAAAGTGGTCCCCTTATGGTGAAAGCCCTCACGGGAAAATGCTTTACAGATTGAGTTATCCTATAAGAATAGTTGGAGGACCCATGCTTTTATGTGTAATAATGAGATGAAGATCAAGGAAATTGTTGGTGAAACTATCCTAGATGTATAGTGATTGTCATGCCATTTCCGATGGTATGTGTAAAGTCACATAAATCCTCACGGTTTGAGAGTTATGGCCTTACGAACTTGAAGGACCCCCATATAAAGGCTTGAAGCCCACAAGGTCAAAGAAGTCAAAGTGACCTTAAAAGAAGAAATCATTATTTAAATGATAAAGTAAAGTGACCAAGTCAAAAATATTATTTAAATGATTAAGTGAGGTGACAAAATCAATAAGGAATATTTAAATGATAAAGTAATGGAGAAATTTCTAATTATGGAAAGTGGTTAACCCTAAAATGACGAAAATAGGTTAAGTGACCTAGAAATGGGTTAATTGACCTAGAAATAGGTTAAGTGACCTAGAAATGGGTTTAGTGACCTAAAAGAAGAAATCATTATTTAAATGATAAAGTAAAGTGACAAAGTCAAGGTGGATTGTTTAAATAATAAAGAGAAGTGACAAAATCAAGAAATGATAAAGTAAGGTGACAAAATCAAGAAGGAATATTTAAATGATAAAGTATTGGAGAACTTTCTATTTATGGAAAGTGGTTAACCCTAAAATAAGGAAAATAGGTTAATTGACCTAGAAATGGGTTAAGTGACCTAGAAATTGGTTAAGTTACCTAGAGGATGAAAGTATAAATAAGATAACAATGGTCTCTTGTAGATCATCATTTTTGTGGATCATTGGAGAGCTTCTTGTGAGAATATCTTTTGGAGTATTGATGGAGAGCTTATTGTGAGAGCTTCTTGAGCATTTTTGGTGTGGAACACTTCAGAATATTGAATATCTATAGGTGAATGAGGAAAAAAAAGGATATATAAGCCAAATTTAAGAGGGAAGGTGAAGAAAAGAGGGTCGGAATTCAAGGGAGGATAAATTCTTTTCATGATGCTTTCTAAGGTATGTTATTTACAGGTCATCTCACCATTTTCGTAATAAATTTTTTTTATATAATGATTCAGACCATGAGATTGATATTCCATTGAGGAAACATATCCAAGTATCTATGGTAAAAAAATTCATCTTGTGGGTCATTGCATTTTTTGAGATACACTCTGTGGAAAATAGGGTTTGTGGCTAGTCCTGAAACTAGTCTAAAACATGTGTTTCGGGTAAAAACTTCATAACTTATTCATAAAAGATTCAAATTAAGTGAGACTAATTGTGTTGGTTATATTACATTATTTATTATTCTTTGTAACAGTTTCATATCGATTCAACAAATATTCCATGCAGGGCACACTCTACAAGGTCACTCTCTAGAATAATCCAGAATTCAGCAAGGTATGCCATTTTTGCTATAACTCCTTTTCTGAGAGGTTCCAAGTAGTGAAACTTGGAGAAATTGCATAAAACACACTGAAGAACATTATGTATCAGTTTCATATGTTTATTCATTACATTTACAAAGTTATGATTATTTCAAGTTAGGGTTGTTGACTAATCCAAAACTAGTCATGGTTGAGACAAACAGTTGATGAGTTGGCACATACATGAGGTGTATAGTTGATGTTGTTGGTACATATTGATGAGTAATTGTTTATGAGTAGTTGACACATGATTTTTATATACTTGGTACATGGTTGGATTCACTTGTTTATGGTACATGTTGATTACAAGTTGTTTGGCACAGGTTGGTGCATGGTTGATACACTTGTTTATGGTACAAATTGATATATGTTGAGGATTGTTCCCTAATCTTAGTTGGTGCTAAGGGTGTAAGATTTGTCTTGCATTATAGAGTTGTTTCTCTTGTAGAGTTTTACTCTATTGATTTGTTGCTAAAAAAACCCAAGGATTGTAGTCTGTAATAAAAAGAAAAATGTACATACATCTTGTGTTCTGTGTGTTCCTTGTGGTGATGAATTGTTGTTGATATATTGTTGATATTTGTTGACATTTAAGTGGTTATAAATGACAACAATGAGTAATGAGTTAATGGTGATTGTTAAATAAGGAGTTTTGGGAAAAAGAGCCCTACACTATTCAACCCCCCCCCCCTCTCTAAGTGTAGTCGGCGTATCCAAAAACAACTCCCATTGCATGTGAAATATATGGTCTTATGAAAACCATCACATACATCAAGCTACCGACTTATGATGAATAAGGGACCCTGGACATGTATTCTAGCTCCTCCCGTGTCTTGGGACACATTTCCTTAGTTAATTTGAAATCATTGGCCAAAGGTGTAATAACTAATTTTTCATTCTGTATCCCAAACCTTTCCAGCACCTTATCTATGTACTCACCCTAAGACAATGCCAATTTTCTATTTTTCCTGTCTCTTATTGTTCTCATACCAAGGTTTTTCTTTGCGGCACCCAAATCCTTCACCACAAATGAATTAGCTAATTTCTTCTTGATCACATTTATATGTTGCATATTAGACCCTCCAACAAGAATGTTATCTACATACAATAGCAAGATAATATAACTTCCATGTTCTAGCTTTTTAGAATAAACATAGTGATTAAAATGACATCTATAACCTTGTTATGTCATAAACCTGTCAAACTTCAAATACCACTTCCTCGAAGCTTGATTTAGGCCATACAAGCTCTTCTTCAACCTGCATACCAAATTTTCCTTCCCTTTGACCTAATACCCCTGTGGTTGTTGCATATAAATCTCTTCCTCCAAATCCCCATGGAGAAAGGTTGTTTTTACATCTAATTGTTCAAGATGTAAATCTTTTACTACCACAAGACTTAAAATAGTCTGAATTGAAGTCATTTTAACAACATGAGAAAATATTTCATCAAAATCTATACCTTTCTTTCGTACAAACCCATTTAAAACAAGTCTATCCTTGTACCACTTTTTGCCTCCATCTTCTTCCTTCAACTTGTAAACCCATTTATTTTGTAATATTATTTTTCCTGCAGGAAACTGAACCAAATCCCAAGTCTGGTTATTTAGCAAGGAAACCATTTTATCTTTCATTCATTTCTCCCACTTCTTTTTAGTGTCTACCTGCTTTTCCTCTTCATAACATTCTGCTTCACCAGAATCAATTAACAACAAATAATACAATGAAGGAGAGTATCTTTCAAGGGGTATGCTTAACCTGGTATATCTTCTAAAAACACTTGCAGGATTGAGGTACATGTTGCTCCTGTTGTTGTACATTTTGATTTTCTAGTACCTTTTGATTTTTTTTTCCAGTTATCTCATCAAGCACTCTATATTCTGGTTTTTATTTTTCATGTTTCTTTCCCTAGAACTGATCTTTGTACACGACCTTCTCATTGAATATGACATCTCTACTCCTAATGATTTTTTGATTTTCATAATCCCATAAGAGATAACCAAAATCATTAACACCGTATCTAATAAAGGTACACTTCTTGGATTTTCCCTCAAGGTTTGTTCTATTTTATTTATGCTTCAAAACCGAAAGTCTTAAAAAAGGAATAGTTTACCTTTTTGCATGTCCATGCCTCCTATGGAATTCTACCATACAAATATCTTGAAGGTCCTTTTTTTATTAAGTAAACAACAATATCTAGAAAATATTTCCAGAAATGTAAGGGCAGACCACCATGCAATCTCATATGCCTTGCACGCTCCATGATTGTCATGTTCATCCTTTCTGACACACCATTTCCTTGTGGTGTTCATGGAACCATCTTCTCTCTACAAATCCCATGGTATGAAAAGTAATCATCAAATCCTCGCTGCAATATTCACCTCCATTGTCTAACCTAAGACAATTCAATCTTTTTCCTATCTCATTCTCAACCAAAGCTTTCCATTTCTTAAAAGTATAAAAAACATCATATTTTTGTCGAATGTAATAAACCCAAGTTTTTCTAGTCGCATCATCAATAAAAGTAACATAATAATGAGATACACCAAGAGATGATCCCTGATATGGTCTCCATACATCTATATTCAAATGCTCTAACCTTTCACTCTTCTTTTCTTTTCTGACTCCGAGAAATCTGTCTCTCTTTTGTTTTCCATAAACAAAATTCTCATAGAAATCCAAACTATTTTTTTTAAGACATGGAAACAAATTTATTTTGTGAAGTATATGCATTTCATTCTCACTCATGTGTCCAAGCCTATGATGCCACAGTGTTGTATCCACTCCTGTAGAAGCTAACAAGATAGAAGAGACAGTATTACAAGTACATAAATACAATGTACCTACCTTTTCTCCTTTTGTTATCACCAATGATCCTTTGGTGACCATCTACACCTTATCTGTAAATATGGATATGCAACCTTCAGTTGCCAACTGCCTTGTTGAAATTAGATTTTTCCTTAGATCTGGAACATGTATTACCTCTTTAAAAAACAATTAGTTTCCATTCCTTTTCTTTATCTTTACCTTTCTCATTCCAACATTTTTTCATGGTGCATCATCACCCAAATGAACCTATCCAAAATCACCCTGAAAATAATCTAGAAAATGTTTCCTATGGAAAGAGGCATGAAATGAAGCCCCTGAATCTACTACCCAAGACTCATAAATATTATCTACAAAAAGAATCAAAGCATTTTTTAACACCACTTGTTACATTTGCTTCCTAATTTTTCTCCTGTGTTCCATCTCTTTGTTTATTTGGAACTCTACAATTTTTCTTCAGATGTCTTTTCTTTCCACAATTCTAGCATTATATCTTTCCCAGTATGGATTTGGATATGCCCTTCCTATAATTCCCACAGTCCCCTGAGCCCTTTCCTCTATCCTTTTTGCTTCCTCTATTCTCCATGTTTAGCACATTACCTGATGTCTCACCTATGCTTTTCCATCTCATTTCCTCACTAAGGATAACAAAAAAAACATCATCAAATTTTAGAGTGTTTGAACAAGAGAGAGAGTTACTTACAACCATGACCAAGACATTCCAACTTTTGAGGAATGAGCGCAATATTAGAACAACACTAACCTCATCATCAAAGTCCAGTTTTATAGAACTTAGCTGATTAGTAACTGTATTAAATTCATTTAAATGATCTGCAACAAACCCACCTTCTAACATCTTCATATTAAATTGTCTCTTTATTATAAATAGTGTATTGGACACCAAGGTTTTCTCATGCAGTTTAGCCAATCCATCCATCAAATCCTTTGTTGTCTTTTATTTCGAAATATTGAAAGCCAATGACATTGGCAGGCTCAGTCGTATCGTTTCTAGTGCCTTTCTGTCAGGAACCTCGCATTCCTCGTCCTTCATGGCTATCATCTTGTTTTCTATTCCACCCAATGCTAGGAATAGATCCTTCTGATATAAATAATCTTCCATCTGCGTCCTCCATAACTGGTAGTTTTGGCTGTTAAATTTCTGGACCCTAAACTTTCCATCTTCTGCCATTTCTCCCACTCGAACCAGGAACCATCTTTTCCTGTGAGTTAACTTTCACTCTGATACTAATTGTTAGGAAAAAGGGATCGTGAAGAAATAAAATAAAACATATCAGATACATAATAAAATAGAGACACAGATATACGTGGTTCATCTAGTGTGGGCTACATCCACCAGATAAATTTCTAAGTCCTTCCTTTATTATTATCTGACAAATAAAGGGATACAACATAGAACACAACCACTGTAATTTCCTCTTCTTTATCTCACAGTCTCCTCACTCAGAATAAAATATCTGCAATGATACATAGCAACAATACATTTCCCTCATAAAAGAGGGTTTCCTTCTAAGGAAAAAAACCCTAACATAGCTTCTACCTTCAGATATGCAACCTTATAATGAACGGTCCAGATTTACTATGAAATTACAATATACATTTAAAGGAAATTTTTCCTTCAAGGCTTCGCCCCTGAACCCCTGTCGGGGGCCCGCTTTCCCCTAGACCCCCCAGCTGGGGGGATGCCCCCCCCGGACCCCACAAGAGGGGAAATCCACCCCTACACTACCCCGTGCAGAGGAGTGTACATGCTTCTAGGGTGTAAAGTCTTCATGGGGTATAAACACGGCTGAAAACAAAGGCCCGTGAATCAGGAAGATAATCACGCTCCACAACCAACATTTTTAGTACGTCGCAACCATGCCTCCCCGATGACAAAACGTCTAGGTAATGTCCTTGTTTCTTCACAACTTAAGTTTTCACCCAATTAAAATTTAAAATTGAGTGAAATTTTAAGTGTAAAAAAAAAAAATGCACAGTGCATTCGAAGCACTAGGCTCACACTGCCTACGTTGTGACCTGTAAATTTACAAGGTGCATCGCGTACCTTTTTTTCTTTCTAGATGGTGCATTGGTAAACATAAATGCATCGGTGTGTCCATTTAATTACGCAATGAAGAAAATCATATAACTAGTGGCGTAATGCATCAAAGTACAGATAATGCACCGGGTCGTTAAAGTACATGGCGCACCACCCTTATCAGATATATTTTTACACAGTGTGTTGGTAAACGTGTGCACTAGGGCGTTCATGTTTACCAAACGCACTACTGATAAATGTAACATTGTGTTACGGTGCACCCCCTAAATGTTTTGGTGGCATAGTATGTGGTGCGATAGGAACGACCAGAACGCACTGCAAAAAGTTTCGTACTCAGAAATTTACAAAATTTTATGTGACAGTGTGTTGATGTTCCTTACACGCAACAGTGCGTGATGTAGTGAACTATACACACACCACTTTATAACTTTTAAATAAATATTTACGCACGTTAATACTTAAAAAAATTGGTTTAAGAAGTGCATATGATAAATGTAATGCACCAGGGCATATCTGTTGTAGTGTAGTGACACGGTGCGATATTGGGTTTAGGCGGTGCGTATGATAAATGTAACGCACCAGGGCATATCTGTTGTAGTGTAGTGACACGGTGCGATATTGTTTTCCAATGCACCACATAACATAGTAGAACATATTTTTTTCAATGCGTTACTTTACACTGATGCACCATGAATGGTTCTCACAATATATATACACACCGACAACAGTGCGTGACTGTTTTTCGAGCGCACCGATAATGCAATTAAATTATTTTTTGAAGGAATTTATTTTTCCATATTTATAGATAAATATACCATTCAGTAGATTTTTTTAATGTTTTGTGTGTGCATGAGGCTGATGTATTTCATATTTTAATCATGGAGAGACATGAGTGGAGACATAAGCAACATTAGTAGGAGCAGAGGGTGGACATGTACAATGTTGTATGGGAATGGGAGGCGAGGGAGAGGAAGAGGGATTTGTACCCTCGCCCTATTATTGCATCGACTCATGTTCTCTTGAGGGATGTAGGCCTCAATTACTATGAGGAGGATACATCCCTTAAGGGGAAATTTGGGTTTTTGGTGCATCTGATTCGTCGATGGGATGTCCATCGACAAGATTTCTATGTTGGTCTGGATCAATGGTACCATCCCACTGAGGAGAATATTTACTTTATCACTGGGCTATCCAAGAGAGGGGAGGATTTTCCCCAGTTTGCAGATGTCCCAGTAGGTGTTGCAGGTGAGAGTCAACTCATGTAATATCAGTGATATGTTGGGGTCAGTGTGCTATCCCCAATTTATTATCAGGTGTCTGGTGGACAACTGAAAATCGTCTCTTTCGGTGCAGAGGAGGTTAGGTGCCTCTCACTGTTAGTGACTACTATAGCCCACTTTACCAGTGATGGGCAACACATTAGTTACCCTCTTTTGTATTATGTTGATTCGTTGGTACAAAGGCCATGGTGTATTATATGGTCTGCCATTTTTTGTAGCAGTTTTGTATAGCGCTAAACAAATGTCATGCTATGATACGTGGGAGGTGTAACTTCCCTTTTTCCTCATACTTGTTTTGATTATTTTTTGATAGGTTTCCAGAGATGAGACTGATTTTTTTCTGTCATCCTTCTAGGCCAAGGACTCATGTGCATATGTGCATGTGGGGGGAGATGATGCCCAAGAGGGGCCAACCAGAGTTTCTGGCTAAGATTTTGCTAGATGCACTAGGGATATTAGGCAGTGCGGCATATCACATGTTCGTCATGGTGTCGTGTCCTTACACAAGTTTGGATTGGTGAGGATGTTTGAACATCCTCTTCACACCAAATGAGCCACTAGATGATAGAGGTAATATTAGTGTTTTGTTTAAATTAATATAGTTTCATTTTATTGTCTTATTTAATATATATATATATTGTGTTTTTTTTTATATTGATCATGTTGGTGATGTACTTAATTTATATGTTGATGTTGATGAATATATTATTAGTTCATGTTATATATGTTTGTTAAATGTTCTTCATAGATGTGTATGTTATAAAATTGTTCATTAGATGTTCATTTTTCCTATTGAACATGATTATATACTTAATTAATTTATATGTTGATGTTGATGTGTACATTTTTATGTCATGTTAGATATGTTTAATGTTAAATGTGCTTGATAGATGTGCATGTTAAATCATTCTTTTTAGATGTGTGTGATGATGATGTTAGAAAATGCTTGTATTTTGTTAGATGTGATCACAATGATGATGCCCTATTAAATTTTTAGATATGTGTGATAGCTAATTAATGACATTTATATGTGCTAGAGGTATATATAATTAGATGATGTTAGATAGCGAATATAAATGTGTATTTTAGATGTTGTTTATGTTTGTTATAATATGTTTATCACCATCATGTTTATTTTTATAAATTACAAAGTTCAATATGGTTGAAACTATAGTTATAAAATTGAAACTATAATGGCATAGATAGTTCATTATACATATTCATTCTAACATTTTTTTTTCTTCAAAAAACAAATTACATATGAATAAATATTATATTTCATTGTAATAATTAGTTTTTTTGAATAGGCTCTTCTACACTAAACATTTTTATTATAAAAAGTTATGATCTCCAATGATAAACAATCTATTGGCTTTAAACTTTTATAGATGTAAATATTCCTATTGTAATATTTGTCATTATTTTGTAAGTTGATTGCTATCAAATTTTAAATTACTTCATTAATTGTGGTTTTACTCAACATTGGGGTAATAAGTTTATAAATATTTTCAAAAGAAATGATAAAAGCATGTAAACTAAGAAACACAACTTTAGTTAAAAACAAAATTATCACAAAATCATGTTATAAATTTAATTTTTTAATTATAAACCACATTTTTTTGTTAATCTTACATTTAAATCTACAAAATAAATTATCAAATGGTCATGATATTTCAACCTTGACAAATGGTCTTGACATACAATGAATCAACTCCATATGGAAGACCAATATAAAGAATGCACCTTCACACCCAATATAACTCCCTTTGCCAAAGAAAGATCTTCTTTCTTCAAAATCTGTTGGACATCACCTTCTTTGAAAGACCAAGAGGGACCAACCTCTCCTCTACTTTCTTGTCTTGGGCAATGTTTCTTTTTACTTTTTGAAGAAATAAGATCTCTCCTCACATCCAATGTGTCACTTTATTTCGAGGATGTGTGCCTCCATAAATAAGATGAAACATTTTTAAATATATGCATGGGATCTAGTAAGTGGGAAATCTTAAGATGCTCCCAATAGGAGAGCTCATAAAAGATCGTTTTCCTTTTAATCCCAATGGGTAACTTATCAACATAGGTGTCGAAGAATTTTGGATCATCGAACATAGGATCCCCATTTGAATCGAACAATTATGTAATCTCCTTCTCCTTCTCTCTCTCATATGCTATAAGCCATTATGTTGGTGTCATTATTGCAGGCCTTTGGGTTCTCTCTAGTTTATCATTGAAATAAAATGTTTCTATTCTATAAGGGTGTTCTTCTAGGAAGAATAACCTCAAGAAGTCGTGCATTGGATTTCATAAGTGGTTGGACCACCTATCCTTCAAATAAGGTACACAACATTTACATCCATGATAGCCTTTAGTTACAAGACCTGTGAAATTATTTTATACATAACACCTTAGGATTTATAAATAAAATGTCAATCACAAAAAATAAAATATGCAAATAAATATTGTTACGTATATAAACAAATCAATAAACATGTTAATTACCAGAGAAAACTCCTAATACTGGATAATCATGTGTGGTGTAAGCACATATTCCATACAACATAAAAATCCTCTCTGTTGTGATGGGTCTTGATACATTGTATACACGTATCCCTTCCCCTAATTCCTTCAATTCATCTACCAATGGTTGTAGGTAGACATCCATATTCTTCACTTGTCTTCTACTAGGGACTATAAGAGCCAACATAAGATGTTCATTCTTCATGGACAACCATAGAGGGGTATTGTTATTGATCACAACTACAGGCCAAACATAATAATTGGTTTTTTGGAGGGAATATGGGTTCACGCCATCCATTGTTATGATGAGTCGTAGACTTTGTACTTCATCATTGAATTTTTCTGGCCATGTATTCTCTATATTCTTCATGGCCATTGAATATGTTGGGATTCGCTTAACTCTTGACTCACTTCTATGTGAGGCATGCCATCCCTACAACATAGATAATTATTTGGAATGAAAGAGCCTTTTAATCCTTGGGGTTATAGGAATGTGCCTCAATATCGTATGAGGAGGACCATTTGATTTACCATTTTTATTTGATTTATGGTACCTGTCATGCCCACTTTTAGGACATATCTCTTTGTATTCATATTCTCCTTTATATAGATACAATCATTTGTACATGCATGATATGATATATACTCAACACCCAACATTTTCAACAACTTCTTTGCCTCTTCAGAGCTACCCTTCAAAACATTTTCACTAGGAAGAACCTTGTCTTTCAATATCCTATAGTTAGTGGAAGATAGAAATGTACAAGGTCATTTAACATTTATAAAAACAACCATTTATAATGTCAATTGTGTGACAAGATTTCTCAAAATTAATATAAGGAAGTTGTTGGTGAATTACGTCAATATTGTCGAGAAACATTCATTTTACATTCCAAACTTTGTTTTCACATTGTATATTAACATTGTTGTCCTTTAAGTAATCATCCATACCAACCTATTTTTTTTTGTCTCCATTGCTAACTTCTGAAGAAATACTATTGTTGTAGTCATTCCTAATTATTGAATATGGACGTAGTGAGGATTGAATAGGTAGTTGATTCAACCATTCTTAGTATGCTTCCTCTTCGCGTTGTGCTCTCATTGCAGCCTTCTCTTGGGTTGACATTGTTATGCGGTGCAATGGAAGATGGTAGGTAGGTCGTTCATCATCAAAATAATCCTAATTTCAAAAATATTGAACATTATTACATCGATGATATTAGCAGGCACAATGCACTAATTTGTTTGTTCAAATTACATTATACCAAACAATTATTACCATTGTTGACCTAGGCTTGCGGATCGAAGATGGAATGTCACAATTGGTAGGGTAAAGAGACTATCCATTTTTGTCTACCAACTACTCGTGGTATGTTTCTCCTGATAAGACCTTCAAATGTTTTTGAACCGTCACTGGAATATTTTCTGCATCTGAACGATATTCTAAATCAGGATCCTGCAAATTTGGATATATGTTTATTTGGATTGATATGGATAAAACAAATTCAATGATATAATAGAAACATAAATAAAATAACTTAAACTTACTGAAGATGGAAAGGGAGAACTCCGTGTTGGGATAGTTTGAGCAATATGGAATGGGATGGAATTTGAAGAATTGACCGTTTGATCATATAATAAGGTTTTATCCTTGCATTTTAGCAAAACTAGCAATAAATTTTCCTGTACGTATCTAAAATAAATTTTGAGAACCATACCACAATTTGAGTTTGAATATAGTTTTGAAACCATTTTTTAAGAATAACGCGACATAAAACGTAAAATGTATATTGAAGTATTGTAAGTCATGTGAATTCATCCTAAAAGATAATTTGAGATGAATATACTATTTTTTGTGCAAATAAATGTTAAAATAACTTCAAAATAATCCTGGTGTGCTTATAAACCACAAACGCATCAGTGCACACATTAATAAAAAGCACTGGTGTGTTGAAAAATTAACCACGTCGTGTTTCAAGATTTTGCTAATAACAAAAATTATATGTCTGGTGCATCAATTAATATGGACGCATCGATGTGTAATGTAATATGGACACACTAGTGCATCTTACATAAGTGCATTATCGTGCCGAAAAATTTAAAAAAAAAAAAACGCGATTGTTTTTAAACAATTAAAAAAAGAGCGGGTATCGAATTTCATAAAGTCATTTAAATACTAAAAATCCATTCATTATTTCATTATTTTGCAAAATTTTGCAGCGGAGATACTTGCAAGAGAGACATATGGAGGAACACTATGGAGGAGAAGAATACTTTGGAACCACAATATTATTCAAAATATGAGAATTTGAAGGGTATGGTGATTCACTCTAACCCATTTTCATAAAGCTTTTTTAATATCAAGAAGGTATTCTATATTTTCATTATTTTACCAAAATTTACAGGAGACATGTTATCACGCAATTTGTACTTGTCTCAAAGGTAAAGGCTAATGGAAGGAAAATTGGTGTAAAAAGAGGTTATCCTATCACTGTAACCTTAATAAGATACCTCTTTCTATTTAGGGATGATAGCCCAGGGGAGACTTCCTCGGTGACGTGGGGGTTTGAGAAGGAAAAGGTTAAAGTATTGATAAAAGATATTCATTGTCACAAGTCACACCGATCAGAAAGTCCCAATTTTTTAATCAATGAAGCAACGATATGCATATATGTATGTTCCCAGAACAAAGAACCAAGAAAACAATATCTTTTGTAAGTACAATTTGATGTTAGTTCTTCATAAAACCTTGGACTTGTCAATAAAAGTTTATGCAAGATGAAGAAAATAGAATTTTATAACAACAATGTATACAAGTTAATATCTTCTCAATAAATTCTTTAAAATATCTCCGCAATGACCAAAAATAATAACCCAGTAATAGCAATATACTAGTACTTGTCGAAAGCTAATTAGGTAGTGTAAAAATCAACTTATGCAATTGATTTTAAGTGATTTTACTTTTGTAATAAATGGTTGTAGCTTAATTTTGTAACAACAACAAGACTTTTAGTGAATTAGTCTAATCAAGCGTGATGAAAGGTTAGTAGGTTGCTTGAGGTAAGATATTTAAGGGTTTTTTAATCAATCAATCATATTCAAGGTCTAAATCAGTGCCTTTTAGGGATAATGGAGTCACTTTGCAGCAAAAAACTTGAAGGAAACACATGATAATGTAAGAGCTAAGGAAAAAAAAGGATGATGATTGAGGTGTTAGTAACCCAAGGCCTCAATCAACAAGATTTAGAGGGAAAACGACTACTAGGAAGTAGGTAACCCTAGGACCTAGAGATTTTCCTTCTTCTTTAACTCAATATTGAAGAAAACAATGGCTTGATGGAGAAAATGATACTAGAGTGCTTCAATGGCATGGATCTAGTACAATTCTTCAAAGGTAGGTTTTCTAGCACAATCTAGTGGGTGAAAAGTTGTTAAGACAATGACAATAACACGTGCTTGTTCTCCTAGGATTTTAAACTAACGATTTCATAATCTTGGAAAACATTCAAATTAAATGTACCATAACCATTCAAAGAATAAAAGGATTGAATAAATTCACTTACATTCACCAAGAATTATCTAGCAATAAGCCTAGTTGAAGACCTTCCACCAAGAAAATGCCAAAAAACAACAAATTTAGCCTCCTCCAAGAAGTGCGCCTAAAATTTGAGCCAATAACCCTTACGTAGGGAGAAAATTTCAGACCTCACTTGTGAGTGAACAAATGATGATAAAATACAAGGGGGAAATCCCCTATTTATACAATGAAAATGACCTTTAATTACAAAATTAGGTCAAAAGGACGAAATGGCTAGTTTACATGAGAAAATTCATTTTTACATAAATTTGAAAAATAAAACCCTAATTTTATCTTTTTAGGGTGACGTCGTGCCCCTCCTAGGGTGAATTTAACCTCTCTTATAGAACACTATCATTCTAAGTGAATCATTGGGGCTCAAAACCCCCCAAGAGCTGCCACACATGCCAACCCAAACTGTCCTTGTGCTGGACACCTCAACTAGGTGACGTTAAGGAATTGAATGATGATGTTAAGGGCCTTCAAGGGATAATATAATGTGCGAAGGAAAGGCCCCCTTGGGTCTAGGCCTAGTAGGATGTCTCTACTGGAACATCCTCCTCTCTCTCTAGTGCAAGCCTCTAGTATATGCATGCCCCTTGCTGGGGTTTCAACATCCATCTGGTGGCATTTTATCCCTATGGAGGTCCGAAAACATCATCTCCCCATGTGTACCTGTCCATCGGGCATGGTCCTATAGAAACAAGTATGCCCTCCATGGGCTCATAAGTCACATGGATCATAGCAATGTGAATTACGTCTACTAATCAAGTTATATAAACATGTGCATAAAACCACCCTTTGCGAGACAATTTCTGAAAGACGTTATGTTATTCTACAAGCTAGGTTTCGAGAGTGTTTCAAGAGGTCCTATTGGGATAGTTCTCATTGGATGTGGGATGTTTCTAGGTGAATACCAATCTAGGTTATGTAATTATATGAGGTGGTATGGGGATATTTGGGCAATGGGTGCAGTGATGATAGGGAAATGTATGGCTTACCTGTGGGTGCCTATGAAGAGGGTGAGTTGCCCCTTGTCATGGATTCAAATGCTTCCAAGCCCATTCAATGTGTTTTACCTTCTTATCTTATTTATTTTTATTTCAAGAGAATAGTTGGGGGACATTTCCCTGGTGTGGTGACATGTGGTGACAGTGTTACCCACAAGCATTTCATGGAGGTGAGAAGGTTGGCTCGTGATGAGACCCCCTTTCTCTTAGATATGCCACCAAGAGCCACTACCCTGGTGTGGTTACCAGCTGAATGGTAGTGTCATAATGATGCATGCTCATGGATTTAATAGGTTGGCTCATGATGAGACCCCCTGTCCTCCAACTAGGTATTAAGTTTATTTATTTTATGGGTCCCTTTGTTTCTTGTTGAGAAGATTTTTACTTCTTTCTTGAGGATCCCTAGGTGAAGCATCTGAAGGATTTATTCTTTTTGGATTTTATATTTTGCTAGCTACTTCTACCCTCTGGGCCTTTATCACCTTCTTCCAACAAGGAAAGGTACAACCCTTTGCTATCTTGGCAAACCCAATGCCCGAACCAATGCAGGAGATGGATGAGAGGGAGGATGATGGAAAGTGAGAAGTATGGTGGGAATGGATGATGACCTTTCATGAACCCACATGGTGGAAACTCACTACTAAGACAACCAACTTTCTAGGGAATTTTGTCGCCCCCCACATGTATGGACGAGTGTAAAGGAATAAATCCCAAGCACATGTCATGAAGAAAAAATAATTAGATGCACATATTCAAATGTTTTGAGAATGAGAGTGACACATACCATGATACATGCACTCATTACCTCGTTGAGCAAGACCCACTGTTGTTGAAGGACTAGGCCAATGGGGTGGATGTTGTTGCTACTGACAGGATGGAAGCACTGAAGAGGAAATATGGGCCCTCTAGGGCTAGGCTCAATACAATATGGCTCTTGATACTCCATATCTAGGACCCATGGGCCTCGAGACATAATCTCCTTAGTTATCCCTAGGCTAGGGGATAACATCTGTCTCCAACTCGGGGAACATGTACTCACCGTAGAGCGCATGAGAACCTCAACATCTCTGGTATGAGCTATGACCTACTAGATCTCGGTAAGATTTATTAGTAATCATTTGGGGTGGTGATATCACCCCTAGCTCATATATGGTACAATAAAATGAAAATAAGAAAGCATATATACAAATGGAAATACAACTACTCTAGTGTGAAATGCAGATGGTATATACAATGAATGCAAATTCCTACCTACGTACCTATACTCACATATTGGTTGAATGCTAGGTGTAGTCAAAAAACCATTGAAACCATCCCAGTAATGTCTCATAATACCTTCCTATGTGCTTCATCATAAACCAAAACAATGATAAGTTAAGTACCAAAATAACATGTGTTAGAAAACACAGTGCATCATCATAAATCTTAAAGTCTAAATCATGGAGGTGGGAGGGAGGGACAAAATCATGCCAATTCACACCTTTAGGGAAGTTCTCAATCCATCTCAGAAAGGGATCGTGAAAAATCAAATTTTAAATAGGTTGACTCAAAGAGTCTGGAGGTTGGCTACCTTGGATGTCTTCATAATCTGGGGTCTCGGAAGGAAGTAGCAAGAACCTAGAGGATGATTGGCAACTTCTCAAGGGAAGGATGAAAAACTAAGATAATAAACTTATTTTTAAGGTATTCAACCTGCCCTTGGATTCTAAAAGAAGAATTTTCCTAGGATAAAAATCAAAACAAGGGACATGTTTCCCAACTACACCCTTAATGACATAGCGAGGTAAATTAATTGAAGGGGGTTGGGGAACCATGTCACTAGTACCCTGCTTTGGGAAAGCAATTTCCTCACCTCTATCGAGATCTGAGAACAATGGTGGTTTATAATATTCTTCATAAGATAAATCCAAGTGCTCAAAGGAGTACTCATCGAAATCTTCAAGGTATGACCGAAAAAAAAGAGGAGGAAAAAGAACTAGGTCACCCTTGGATATGAAGGGTATGGTGATTCACTCAAAACCCTACATTCAGAATAAATAAATAAATAAATTCATGTAAACCCTTGGTTTTTTTTCTTACGTGAATGCAAAATTTCACCTTAGGTTTTAACTTTCTCTATCACTTCAAAATTAGGGTTTTTCGTTTTAGGCATTTTAGATATAATGGGTTTGTTTTTATATATATAAGTTTTTTACATGTTATCATGCAAAGAGACCACTTATTGCATCGGATTCCAAATGCAATCGACCCTCTGATTTTTTATTTTTTATTTTAAACGGTTTCAAATTTGATGTTTATTTAAATGTTTTCTGATATTCTGGTGTGTCATTTTGACAGAAACACATTGACGTGTTTCTGTCTAAGGAGCATCGATAAATCCATAATTTTTTTTCTTTTTAAATTTAAAAAATATGGTGCATAAAAAAAAACATCGTCAATGTTTTCTCATCTAAACAACATAGAAAATTACGTCGCATAATATTTTTTATTTTTTTAATTTTTCATCTTATCGATGTGTAATTTTATATTGTTTTTTTTATGAATGTTTAATTTTTTTGCTATGTTTTTGTTTTCTATTCTAGTTGTTGTGATGTCTTCTATATATATCACATTGTTGTAATTCACAATATTTTAAAAACGAAAGTAAAATGTTCAGTGTGTTTTGTTGTTTGGAACACATCGATGTTTTTTATGTAATAAACATACCGATGCTTTGTATATAAAAGCGCACCGGTTACAACGAATTTTTTTTCGCTGCAAAATATGTGATTTATTTATAAAATATATTTAATAATTTTTTTATTAAATGGTACAGATTGTATATTGATAAAAATATGAGTGATAAAAGTTCAAATAAGAAAATTTCAGGTTGACACAATGATGACACATCCAAAAAAAAAAAGGCAGGTTCTCTTTAAATTCTATATAGAATTAGTATGGTTGAACTATAAGTAAGTTTAAATAATATGTATTGGTTAGTGTGTGTCATGTAGGGCCACAAAATGAGGAAGCTAGATAAGATTATTTCTAATCTAAGTGAAAAAGAGCATAAAATCTAGATGGAAAATTTGCATAGGGATGAATCAAGTAAATGAAAAAATACTATTCAATATGATTTTTTTTTTTAATTTTCATTAATAATATACTTAGGAATATTATATGACATGTTTCAAACAATCTATTAATTCACATACGTTAAATTTTCTACAAGCAGCAACAACTAGGGAACAAAATATCATCATAACAAAACAAAATTAATTAATATAGAAGATGTAAATGAGCATGAATTGGTCCTTAGCTCATCTGGAGTGGTGTTGGAGATTAATCAATCAAGGATATTGTTTTGCATAACTATGAGGGATATAGTGGAACAAACATATAGTTTTACTTTCCATTTACAATATAGAAAACAATCCAATGATTCCAAGAACCAGTTTATATTTAAAATGCATGAAGCATTTCCAGAGCAACGGTCAATGAGGCATGTCAGACTTGCAATAGAAAAAACGCCCAACAACAAAAAAGAATCATTCAAAAAGTAATATTCATAAAAACACTTTTTTAGAATATATATATATTACAAAGTATTCATTTATTAATATATCAATTTTGTGATATTTAGTTTTCATATATCAATATAAAAACACTTTATTGTCATGTTATTTTTTCAGAAAAATTATGAAAATACCAGAGGAAAAATGATATCATATCTGAAATATGCTAGTAGAAATGTCAAAAAAAGTGTAGAAGGAGATGGTCAAAGAATTGGACATATCTACATCGCAGAAGGAACTATCTCAATAACAACATGATTCAAATGTATGTAATCATTGAATTTCTCTATTAGGTACAAATAATTAATTTAACATTAAATATTAATTTTCAAATATTCTCTTATAAAAAATAAAATAAAATGGAACTCATTCTGAAAGGAAGAAAAGGGTTGATAGAAAAGTTTGTGAGTAAATGTTATTTCCTTATAACAACTTAAGTTTTTTTTTTTGTATATTTTATGTTGTTTTACAACATCCATCCTTGAACGTATTCAAACAGGGGCTAACATACAAAACAGATTCATCAAAAAAAATTGATTGACATTAGGTTAATTAAGAGTTGTGAATATATGTTGTCATATCAAAAATTAATTGTGGAATTTGTAAGTATAATCTATGTTGTTTTACTTCTATCATTTTATAATTAACTAAAAAATAATAATACATTATATTAAATCTATGATTTAATATGGGCTATAAAACTTGCATGAAACAAAGTATGGAACTGAGCCAACAAAAGAATTGTTGAAACAAACCATGAGATTTGATTTTGAACATATGTGTATGATTCATGAGTCAATTATTTCTTTGCAAGTACATCACTTTTCAATTTACATTCATGTATATTATTTATTTCAATTTTCATTATTCTCACCAATATAGATAGACTCATTAAAATTTATTTTTATGTTTGTAAATGGAACTTGAAGAAGAACAAAACAATCGAAGCAATCAACCAAACATTCATCAAAATAACTCGACACATGCAAGTAGCTCGAGCACTAACAACAATTCCAGTGAAGAAGGATGACCAATATATTTGGATATCAATGCAAGCTGCAATTGTATTTGTTTCAAATAATTGTTTGTGAAAATAAAACACTTTTGTTTAATGTAATGGACATAGTGTCCCAATTGAAAGACAAGGGATTACCGATAAGTGTCCCATTTTGTCTGACAAAGACACTCTTATTCATATAATAAAATATGTTTTAATTTATTCTATTGTGTTTTCCAATGTCGTTGTGAAATGTTACATCGATGATTAAATATATGGATGACCAAATATTATAATGAAGAGATGCAAAATCTGATGATATAACAAATTAATCCAAACATCATATGCAAATTTACTAATCAAAATATAAGATATATGTAATTTTTTTTGATAAATAATGGAATTAAAAAATAACAATAATTGCACTATCACACGTCGATGCTTTTTGGTGTGTTTTAATTATTAATATCATCAGTGAATTTAATATTAAAACTCATCGGTGCATTTGTAACATCCCGCTCTGGTGCACTGAGAACACTTATTATTTGAGGACACTTGCTCGCAAGTGATCTGGACCCTTTTTATGTTAGACCTTTTATATTTGATTATGATGTGATTGACAGATGACATGATGTGTTACTATTTGATGTAGACGGATGCTATTGACTCAGTTTTATTGAGTGTGCAGGGTTTTTGACCTTGAGGATGCAGAGGCATCGGTAGAACCCCCCTTGGACTCCGGACTGAGTCAGGGAGTTTGCTTTTGGGTTGATATGTTTATTATGATGTTTCATTTGATTTGATGATTTGATGACGACATTTTTGACATGATTATTGGTGATGCAGGCTGACGATAGCTTGCCGACTTGACTCACATATGGAGTAAAGGGGCCACACATGATTTCAGAGAGGTTGAGGGAGAGGGGTGGACAGCATCCCTGCCATCGCCTGCTAGCACTCCCGTCGTGGCTCGAACTGTAGGTTAACGATTACCTAGTTCGAGAGGACCCACGAGTGAGGGCCGACTGCGACAGTCGCTCACGATGATTCTAAGGGGTGCGCAATAAGGCGGGGGCCTTATTCCTTAGAGCCCTTAGTCTCCTACTAGTTCACCTGGCGGAGTGTTGACTCCAGGGGTTATAGAGGTCTAC